>BQNB010089595.1:0-27365 GCA_026074375.1 Tanacetum coccineum
CTTATTTGATCCCTAAATAATAATGTACTCATTTATAGTGTCAAATTAGTTAAATGAAAAGTGATCGTAGGTTTAAGTTTCAAAGGAAAGGATGTATGTTTAGTTTAGTGTTTAGTATACAACCAGAAATATAGATGAACTCCTTAACTTAGAACAAAAATCTTAAGATCTCATATCACGTGAGTACGTATATATGTACATACTTATTGTATTTAAAGCGTATATAATGACGACTTATATATGTTGCCAAACAAAGTCTTTGATGCGTTATATAGAATTATTATTATAATAATATCATATATTAGCAAACGAGGTTGGTATGTTCCTCTTACGCACGGTATCGTGTTGAAAAAATGATCCCCAGATAGATATCTTTTCCTTTTGTTTAAAACAAAATGGAATAATAACCGCTCAAGATGACCTAGTGGCAAAGAGAGTTATGACTATCATTCTAAAATGTATGAAGTCTCAAGTTTAATTTCTGCTAGGTGCAAACAACTTTAAAGTAGCTATGCCGACCTCGTGAAAAAGGATGACTTTACATGGTTTGAGTCTGTGTGGCAGTATGTTCAAACCCCGTGGATTAGTCGGCCATAAGGTCAGAAACAATGGTTATAAAAAAAACAATATCGAATAATCGAACTAATACATTCCTCGGTGAAAACTCGTTAAACGAGACTTTGTTGTAAAACACGGACACATCACTCGTATACAGATTCACAGTATTTTAAAAAAACCAACTCAAGAAAAACATTCTCACTGAACCGGTTTTTGGATTTGGGTAGACTTTGAGTCACATTGCAACTTCTTCATCTAATTTCAATTTTATAACAAAGTCGTTTCTTTTCAATATCTAAATCACGAGAATGAATAACAAACATTGTCCGGTAAGATTGCTTTATGGTCCTCTATGGTTAATGTGATAGCTTACTGGGACGGGATCTTGGTGGTGTTGGGTGAATTCAATAAAGTTCGGGAGGCAGGTGAGAGATTTGGTTCCTTTTTTTTAATGAACGGCAAGTTGAGATTTTCAATACTTTTATCTCAAATTCTTCTCTTATTGACGTTCCTTTAGGTGATTATAAGTTCGCGTGGACTGATAATGAGGATCTAAAATGAGTAAGCTTGATCGGTTTTTGGTCTCGGAAAGTTTCTATGAAATATTCCCCCATATATCAGGTGTTGTTTTGAAGAAAGGAAGCCCGAATCATCGTCCTATTCTTCTTAAAGAGCACGTGGTGGATTTTGGTCCCACTCCTTCTCGATTCTTTCATTCTTAGCGGAGTTGGAGGGTTTTCACAATTTGGTTGTTGAAACTTGGAACAACGATGGTATTTTGTAGAAGTTAATGGTTTGATTTCGTTTAAGAAAAAGCTGCAAAATCTCAAGCGTGTTATTCGTGATTGGATTTCCACTAAAAGAACCGAATATTTCAAGCTTAAGAAAGACCAGTTATTGCGCCTCTCCTCTATTGACGTTAAAGATAGATCCAGGAAGTGCTAATGAGTTAGACCTTTTAAACCGTGGTGATTCAATTCAAATTCTGGGAGAATTAGATCATTTAGGGAATACAAAAAGCTTAGTGATATAGCTCAAAAAGTAGGATAAAGTGGGCTATGGAAGGGGACGAAAACACTAGATTTTTTCATGCCATGCTAAAGAAAAATTGACGTCAACTTGCTATTAAAGTGTGATAACCGGTAACTTGTCCAGGGTTAAGTATTATAAAATATTGTAATTTCTATCTGAGTCTTTTGATCTTGTCAGCTTTATTTGAATGGAAAGGTGAAAGTTGATGCGGTTGACTCATTTAACGTTGAAACGGTTACAGTTTAACAGGGGTTGAGAGAGTTTGAGTTCCGTAAAATTGAATCTATTTTGATTCATCTTTCAAGTATCGGAGTGTTTAGATTGTCTTTGTAAATGTGTTCTGGATGTATCCCGTGTTCCGCGAGTTTCGTATAAGCAGGCGTACCGGTACGACAGTTAAGTAGAGAACGGGTTTAATAATTGTGGGTGAATATAACGAACTTATTTAATAAGTAATTTCGTAATTGAAGTAACTTTGTCTAGAACGGTAAATCGGGAGGTGTGAGTTAAAGTTATCAGGAAACGGCCGTTTCCCCCATAAATTTTGAGTAAGTGCGTATCGGTCGTAAATGTGAAATTTGTGATACGATTCTAAGTAGATAAGATGTTTTTTTGAGTCGGTAAGCCTTAAACTGTGAAATAGGTTTCGGTTTGATTTGTAATAAACATAGAAATTTTGTCCGACACGTCCGTTTAATGTCAAAAGAATTTTTTGGAAGTTTTAAGTTGGAATCGGTCGTGTACAATACCTAGGTTATTGGCAAAATGGGGTTTTTTTTTTTTTTTATAAAAAAAAAGGGGCGGGGGATCATATAATATACCAGAAACTTCAGGGAAAATATATTAGAGTCAGAGTTTTTGAGTTTTAAGTGAACCCAACACGAAAAGAAGAAATCCCGAGCCACATTGGATCCTTGGCCGGTTTTTAAACAACAAGGCGGAACAATATGGCAAGTTTTTAGCTAAATGGTCCATTGCTTGGTTACATGTCATTTTTGTCTTAACTCTAACACAAATTTCACACTTTCTAAAATCAACAAAAATAACAATAAACTCTCTCTTTCTTTCTCTCTTAGTTTTGGAAGCAAGCCAACAAGACCAAGGAAAACAATTTTTTTTTGTAAGATTTACAAGAAACGAGGTTAAGAAATAAACTATCAGGTTGATTCTAGTGTTTGGGTTATTGATTAAACTAAGTTTGGGTAGTCGGTTCGCATTTCGTCTCGCTTTTCAAAACCCTAAATTGTAAGTTGTCTAAATTTTATATAAGTTGTACTTTTATGATTCTTATGGTGTCTAAATATTAGTTGTACAAGTTGATCGTCATGAAAATCAAAACTTGAAAATGAAACGGATTTATTAAAGGGGGTGTTTGTTGCGTCGGATACAAAAGAAAAAGGGAAAAAGGTTGAACACTTTTAAATTATGGTTCTGGTGGTAAATTTATTTTGAGTTAAGGGCTTATTTTTGATTCTTTGCTTAACAATAAGCAAATTATAGGCTTATTTGGTTGTTTTGGCTTTGTGGGCCTCGATCCGACAAGAAGAAAAAGGAAAATAAATGGGCTCGGCCCATTTCTACTCATGTTTGGCTTATGTGAGTTTGGTTAATATTTTTGACTTATATCGAGCTTATAGCTTTTATGTTCCGGCTTATATAGAGCTTATTGTTTCGGCTTATATTCGGCTTATTCGGTTTTGGCTTATGAATGTTTCGGCTTATAATGAGCTTATTATTTAGTTTCGGCTTGTGGCCTAATGGATTTCGGCTTATCGAGTTTTGGCTTAATTGGTTTCGAGCTTATTTTAGTTTCGACTTATATTGGATTATGGCATATTTTGGGTTTCGACCCATTTGATTTCGGCTCATTTGTTTTGGCTATTTGAGCTTCAGTTTTGGATTGGGCTTGTATACGTGTAAATTGGATTTGGACTTATAATTTAGTTTTGGGCCTATGTTTTTTACTTCGGCTCAACAAAGAATAAATACTAATGTATATTTTTTTTGTTAACGGGCTAGCTTTAAAACTTATATTAGACCTTAAGGCCCAATAAGCGAGAACTAGTAATTTTATACGTTTAAGATGGATTTTAAAAGGGTGAAACGAGTTCGTGTTAATTTTGAAAGGTCGTTGGAGGAAAATGCGTTTTATTAGAATATTCGAAAGATGGTGAGAATTTGGAAATGTGTTTGGATTTGAGAATTGGGAAATGTGTTTGGATTTGAGAAATTGGGAAATTGTTTTTGAATTAGATTTGAAATCTTGGGAAACGTTGTATAAACGAACGGGTTATGCCGAAAGTTTGTAAAAATCCTCCACTTAGAAAATATTGTAGGAAAACTTATTTTGTGTCGATTCGGTCAAAGGATGAAAAAGTGGTTTTTAATAACCTTTAGGTGTCAAGATTTAAAGAACAAACGTGGTGATGATAAAATAACAAGATTTTATAAATTCTCGTTCTAAGCCGATAAAAAGACAAAAATAATAATAAAATATTATTATTTTATTCAAAGTGTTATACACTTATATATATATTAAATATATATATTGTATCAATTACAGAGATGTTATTTCATTTATTTTCGATCTTTGAGTTCATGCTCATTTCTCGTCGGATTTCCCTGGATTGTTTGGACAATTGTTTCGTTATCGGATGTGTTTTGAGTATTTTGTGTTGACGTCGCACTTAGCCCAAGTGCATCGAGTTGTTTTACGTAGTTACCACACAACCATGATACCAAAACGTTTTATAATGAGAATGAGGTCTTGAAATGAGGACAAGTGTTTTTGTAATAAGGATTAAGGTCTGAAATGGAAATAAAGGTTTAAAACGAGAATAAGAAATTGGTGTGAGTAAAGATGAACGCTTGTACAATAAGGCAAAATAAATGTTAATAAGGTGAAATTAATGATTAGGTCGTGGCCGGGTACCATTGTGCGTTGTAGAGATATTTGGTTCGTTGTGTAGAGGTTATTTTGTTGATCGCTTCTTGACAGATCTTACTTATCTTGTTAAAGCTTAGTTGTATTGGATAAATCCAAGACAACTATAGTAGAAACTAAGATTGAGAATATCACAAACTATGCGGAATCTAGTTTGTAATACAAAGAAGAACAATAAAACAGCAAAACAAGATCCTTACTAAACTTTCAATATATTGAAAACCATTTGAGTTACAAAATAGGTATGAATACTAACTATGATTGCTATGCAAACTATGAAAAACTGATATGAATACTGATATCTAGATCTATGCCTTAGGGTTCCTTTTTATACACCAAGGAAACCCTAATGGGCTTAAAAAATGCGTCAAGCGATCAATGCATACTATTCCTAATAATATCTCATGCCTATCACTTTAGGGAGTACTAACAACATAACTAATAGTACTAACTATTTATATACTAACATGTATTAATAACATACCAATACTATATTTTCTTACTGTGCAAGACTAACAAAACACTCTAGTAGTACTAACTAAGCTTTGCAGTACTAACTCTTCCCTTGGAAGTACTAAGTGAGATAAGTTTAATTCCCAACAATCCTCCCCTAAACTTGTGATTGCCATCCAAATCTACAAGTTTCTCTGAATTAAACCTTGAGAGGATTCTTCAAAACACTTTACCTTCTTGGTCTTTCAGCCATCATGAATATGTCCTAAGAAGTTCTCTAGACATCTCATTATTTTGTTCCACCAAGCTCTTGCTGCCAACATCTGTTTAAGAATACCCTCTTGACAAAGGATACACCTTCTCTAAAAGCATGTATATGTCAATTCTCTCCTTATGAATACATGATGCACTCCACATGTATCATAAGCCATCTCCATTGTATATCATTAAAATGTTTAGAAGAACTTTCATAACTCATCATCAACCTCCAGGTTTAAACAACTCATAAACTCTAACCCAAAGCTCAATTTTCTTATCTTCTTAAGGATCTGTATGAGTTAAAAAAACTTTTTGAACCAGACTCTAGTCTGACTAAATCATCTCATTTCAACAGACTTTAATCAAATCTAAACGAAAAATCATAAAACCTCTAGTAGATTACCTACCCTATGAATTTTTCCAATACATTCTTAATCTTCAGTGAACCCTTCCTAGACAATATTAGCTATTTAGTTTGCAGAGCATCAACATTCATTCCCTCTTCTGAACTAATGATCATCAAGTTGAAGTAGTTCTTCTTGTGATAGTTCATGCATCTACTTTCTCTTTTGATTCTTCAGCTGGTTCTGAGTTTTCACTAGTCTTTTGCCTCTTAGAACTCCTTTGATCAAGTTCTTCTTCTGCATCCCTCTTTGAACTTCGAGCTGCTAACTCAGGAACTTCTTTCCTAATTTCAGTCTCCATGGGTACAAAAGCGCCTACTCTCCTCATTTTTGCTTCAAACAAATTCTTGAGCTCATCAAAGGAAAGTCTCTTTAATTGTTGCAGAGTGTGACTTCCTATATGCTTGATATAGTTAGACATATAAGTTCTTTGTTGTGCTTGTGTGAGTGGCTTGTTCCTCCTTTCTTTAGCTCTTTGTTGGGCAAAATATCTTTTTTTCTGGTTGATAAGTTTTGCAAGCAGTCTTGCTTTTTTAGCTTCAAAGTATTTTTCTCTTTCTTCTGCTTGTATCCTGTAATGCTACTCTTCATCAGTCAATTTAGCTTGTATGTCTTTCCCATTCTTCAATATTGAAAGAGCTAGCTTTCCTTTCTTGCACCCTTGCAATCCTTTTTTTACCTTTCTTCTTCGATCAAGTTGTTCTTGCAATATTACACTGCTTCAAAACCAGCTCTTTCTTGTCCTTTGCTGGCATTACTTTGTCTTATTTGCTCTGCTCAATTCAATCTATTTTATCTTTCCTTTATCTTTGGCCGCAACTCTCTAATATACACTAGTGTCTCAGCAGTACTAATGTCTTCAGTAGTAGAAACTCTTAGAGGGCTGGCAGTACTAATAGAAGCACCAGCAGTACTAACATTTTTAGCAGTATAAACTTTAGTTTTAAACTCCATTTCTTATCCATGCCTCCCCTGAATCTTTGCATCATGTTGTACCAATGTAATATCAGGATCTTAATCAATTTCATCTATCTTCCTCCCCTGTTTGGAAGAATCTTCTAAATCATCTTCATCATTTGAAATAATAATTTTAGCTCTCCTTCTAGCTTGGCTTGTCTTGACAGTCTGCTCTAACTTCTTTACCTTTTTGATAAGTTTAGTAAAAGTAGCACCATAGGTTTGTTTTGTTTGCTTCAATTCTGTCTCCAAGCTTTCCACTTTGTTTGACAATTGTGTACATAGAACCGTCAATTCATGTAGTGTCATACTACCCTCATCACTTCCAAGTGTGTTAACTCTTGGGAGAGGTTAATCATAGGACTGTGTAGGTACCTTCTCAGACCTAGTCTGAGCAATGGAACCCCCATGGCTTCTTGGCACCTGGGACTACCACCTGTACCAATTTCCTGAGAAAGAGGCACATTAGGTATTGCCGTAGGTTAGGTCTTAGTGATGTTACCACTAGCCTGTGCTGCATCTAAGCTAGCAGTAGTAGTGGTAGCCCTTCCCACTCTGTCATCCCACTCCTCATAGATAACCTCATCTAGTACATTGGGTATAGGCTCACTAGTCTGAGGTAACTCAGTGACCTCTTTTAAGGCTTGCCTAGGTGTTTGAGTCTTTTGGTGTGATGATGATACAACAGTAGGGATTGGTTCTTCATTTGTAGGTTGAGCGAGTAAAGTGTGTGGTTTGGTGTTTCAGAGGATGTCCAGAACCTTCACCTCTGCGCTTGTATTACCAGCATGACATTTGAAACAAAGGTGTTGTGTTCCCCAGAATAATCCTCTTTTTAATAATGCTAAACGGTTTTTTAGTTATAAAGTAGGAAGCAATATAATTCCTTTGTAGAGGATTAAGAAATAATTTGTTCGCGTATCAAAAAGATTTGTATAAATACTGGATACATTAAAAACTATATTTAACTGATCTCAAGTTTTTCACCATACCAACAAAAATCATAGTAGAAAAGTTTAAAGGGTCCTTTTGTGGCCAAGCAAATAAATAGTGTTGCTTTAATTATCTACTAAATTGTTCAAAAGACCGTATATCTAAGGACAAAGACAGAGTAGAATTATTCGGTATCAAAAATCTTAACTGAGAGGAAAATTTGCCTTTTTGAAAAGTCAGTTTATCATCAGTTAAAACATATCCCATCAGTGAGAGTTGATCAAATATTTTAGTAGTTGGCAAAACACTAATACCTTTTACATCTGCTAATTGGAGATGTCACCTAACAGATGCTACAGTAACAAGTAAGTCTTTGCCATAAACTGTATCAGTTATTTCTTGTTCCACCATTATCAACTGTTTTGAACAGTAGCAGCTGCCAAAACTATTCGATGAGAGAAACAGAGATAGTAGATTCGTAGAAATGAGCAGAACCTTATATGACGTCCAATGAAAAAATTATACTACTCTTAGAATCCTTCGCAACTCCCAGTTCGTTTCTATAGATAAAGCAAACCCTTTATTGTGTATTGTCGCAAGATTGCCAAAATCCCATAGTAAAGTGCGAAAAAAGGGTGAGTAGTGGACTGTGATATTATTCGATTATGAGAGTAGTAGGGTTTGAGCAAATTTAATTGATATTATATAGATAACTCTTAATGGTTTTGGATTGGACCGACAAAGAAAATTTATTCTTTAACTTTAGAAACCTTAAAGTGAAAGAAAAAATCAAGAATTATCCAAATCATGAAAACCAAAAATAGGATTTAGTTGGCGGAAATACTCAACTTCTATATTAATTAGCAAAAATTCTGTTAAATCCAAACATACTAACGGTATGTAGCATTACTAAGTTTAGACAATAGTAACTAAGTAAAAGCCTCAACAATACCTAAAAAAAAGCCAGACAGTACTAATTATGCCCAACAGTACAAACCTATAAGAAATCATATGTATCCTCAATTCATTCCAAAAGGCATTTCTCATCAATGTTGATTCTCCCTCACAAGCTCTCCTCTGTTTTTTAAGCTCATTGAACTCTTAAATTCTGTCTGCTCAGTGAAACACTCTGTCTGTTTATGCTTCACACATCTCTCTAATCTTTGAGCTCACACATTAACGTCTATCAGATTTTTATGCTTTCTCTCTTTTCTTTTAAAGCTACATTTTCTTCTCTGTCTGTTTTTTAGCTTTCACTAAATACACACATAAAAAATTATAATAGCAGTAGAAAGTGTACTTACTAGTAGTAAGGTAGACCAACAGTACTAACTTGAATTTCATCATTAGCTGCTATTCCATTCCATTTAAAGCATCATTTGTGCATAATCTGCTGCATATTAATACAATTAACCTCCCCTCAATCAATACTTCAGGGGTTAAGCATTCCAATACTTGCAATCAGATATTGAAATCTTCCAACATCAAATGCCTTTGTGAGAAGATCTGCAACATTTTGATCTGTGTGAATCTTAATCACCTGAATCAACTTCTTCTCATAAGAGTCTCTAATGAAATGGTTTCTAATCTCTATGTGCTTAGTTTTAGAGTGAAACACTGGATTTTTTTACAATACAGATTGTACTTTCATTATCAATGTAAATCTTGGTGTTCATGAAGTTGAACCCATAATCAAGCATTTGATTTTGGATCCACAACACCTGCCCACAGCAATTAGCAGCAGCAACATATTCTGCTTCAGTGGTAGAGTTGGCAACTATAGTCTGCTTTTTACATTGCCATGAAATCAACCTTTTGCCAAGAAATTGACAACCTCCTGTTGTGGATTTCCTATCAAGGCTAGCTCTAGCATAGTCACTGTCATAAAATGCTTCCAAGTCAAATGGTGAATCTCTTAAGAAACCAAATCCCAAATGGGCTATACCTTTTAAGTATCTAACGATCTCCTTCACAGCATAAGATTTGATTCCTTAGAAGTAACTTGGAACCATGGCCACCAAATTCACAATACAACAAACATATATCCAGGCTCATAGAAAGCTGTTAAGAAACATCAATGATCCCCAATACATTGATCTATATTACGTGAATACAATCCCCACCCATCGTTCTTCCATCCTAAGCAAGCCTTAGTTAGTCCTATTGGAGTATTTCTTGTAATATATTCTTTACTAAAGAAAAAAATCAAAATTCTTAAAATAAATAGCCACATACTTGTCAGGGCTGATTGTAAGATCTGCCATCCCATCTTTCTTGCTTTACCTGTAAACCCAAGAAGAAAGTGGAGCTCCCTAATAGAACTCATTTGGAAATCTCTTGTGCATCATCCTGCTCAATACTCAACACATAAAGACTTCTTTGTTTACCCCAAAGAGTATTTCCATCAACATACACCTGTACTAACAGGATATCTCCTTTTTCCTTCTTGATGAATAGAGTCTTATCTATAGTGCCTCTCCTAAATCCATTTTCCAATAAGTAGGTAGACAAGGTCTCATACCATCTCTAGACTTGAAGTAGACCATTATAATGCGTTTTTATAACCTTATAAACTTTGTCATGGAACTATGTATCATCAAAACAAGAGGTTGGCACACATAACACCCCCTCTAATACTAGTAAAACAAAAAAGGGCCCCTCTCACATCCATCTGGTACACAAAAAATCCCATAAAAGATGCATATGCCAAAAAATGAACATAATAGCTTCAATCCTAGCAACAGTGAGCAAAAACCACATCCTAGTCAATTCCCTCTACATGGTGTAACTCTTGTGCAACCATTCATACCTTGATTCTCACTATATCCCTCTCACATCTTTCTTGTTTTCTATAGACCATTTTGTTCCAATGGCTGCTTGCCTTTAGTTTTCAAACAAACACCAACCATTTGCAAATTTAAAACTGTAGCAACCTCAACTTGCATTGCCTGTACCTAGCATGATATGTTAAAGCTTAGAATTAACCTTTTTGGTCCTTTTGAGAGAGAAAATATGCAAATAAGCATTCAGATAATCTTTGTGATTTGTTCTTCTAATGCTTGTTTAAATATAGCTAATCATAGCATTTTCTTTAGAAAAACTGATCATTCTCCTTGTTTGAGTTGCTAAGTTTAGGTCTCCAATGATCTGGTCTTTAGGATGATCCTTGTGAATTCTGGTTGTGGGAATATGACTGACATTCATGGTAGTTCTCCAAGTGTGAGTCAGCCTCTGCACCCACCAATTTCCCCCTTCATCATCAATGTAACCATCAAATAGCCATTACTACCAAAGATGGCATACTTGGATCATTAGGAATAGGACTAGCAGTATTAATATTTAGACTGCTAGTATTAATATTTGCATTGGCAGTATTAATACTTGGCCCAGCAGTATTAACATCTTGATACTACAATCATCCTTCATGATCATCCATTCACTTAAATTTATTACATCATCATCTCCTTTGCCTGGTATCTCATCAGTATCCTTATCATCTGAGCTCTGAGTACTTGAAGAGAGTAGTGAATTAGAAGGCATTAATGGTAGCAATATGTATTCATGATCAGGATGCTTTCTCCAGTCCCAGCTACCCTGCATTAACTTTTGTCCCTCTATACCCACGCAATCACCATTAGTTTGATTTCCTATAGTAAACTGGCTCATAAATCAAAAGATTTTGTTTATTGAATCAATATCAAATAGCCATTCTGGACCACTTCCTACAACATTAATTTATTTTCTCTAGGAAATATAATATGCGTTCTTCTTCAACTTTCTTAGTTCTAGTGTTAAATACCCTAAATGCCTTACTATTTACAGAGTATCCAACCAAGAACCCCTCATCAGCCTTCCCTTCAAACTTGCCTAGAGTACTAGAGTGTATTCATGATAGTAAAGGACACGCAAAAGGTCATTCATGAGACTAGATTTGGTGGTCTACTAATTAAAAAGATCATAAGGTGTCTTGTTATAAGCTTTGATATAACACTCTATTCTGAACATAGCAAGCAGTATTAATTGCTTCAGCCCAAAATAGGTATGTAGGAAACAGTGAATCTGCTAGAGCAATCCCAAGCAGCATCTATTAGTGTATTAAAATTCTATCACTCACTACTTTATTTGTTGTTGATCCTAGCAACACTAAATTCACTCTTGATTCCTTACATCTGACAGAACTTATTCAATTCAGTATTCTTAAACTCAGTACCATGTTCACATCTGATAAATTTTAACCGGTGAAATTATTTTGGTTTTCTATGCCTGTGAAAAAAGTTTTAAGGATTCTGCTAATCCATCCTTAGAAGGCCAAAAAGAAAACCCAACTTAAACCTACTAAAGTCAACATTGACAACAAGTGCAAACATCTTTTTATTTAGACTCTTTACAAATGTTGGACCAAACAAATCCATGTGCAACATTTGTAAAGGCTGGCTGATAGAGCTCACAAGCTTGGTCTTACATGAGGCTTTGTGCTGCTTTCCCTTCTGACAAGCAACACATGTATGGTCATTTTCAAAAGTTTTAAGGCAAACCTCTTACAAGGTTTCCCCTCACAAGTTTGTTCATGGTTTTAAATTTTATATGACCAAGCCTCCTATGCCATATATTAGACTCACAATGTATCCTTTGCAATAACATGTCAAACCTCCTGAATAACCACATTCTTTAGAACAAAATCTGAACATGATGATATGTCTGGGACTTTAAGCAAGAACTTGACTTTCATCAGTAGCTTAAAGTCAGAGATAAACAAGACATTCATTCTCAGTGAAAAGGAACAATTGTTTTTTCTTGTCCACACATTTGGGAGATCAGAGAAAGGTTAAACTTAAGTTCCTTTACAAAGTATACATCTTCAAAGTCTAATTTCCCAGTCCTAATTTTACTTTTCCCAGTAATTTTACCTCCTTTAGGACTTCCTCCAAATGCAACAAATCCACCATTAATTTCTTGATAATTTGAGAGGTAAGAAACTTTGTTCCCCATCCCAAATGTCTGTAGCAACCACGCCAAAAATTCCCCTGAACCTATAAAGTATAATATGGATTACACTAAACGAGCAACACAAATAAGAGAATTAGCTTTGTCTCATTGAGACCCAAGCCATTGAATGACTTGAGTTTGCCCTTGTAGATGAACATAGATATATCTTTTAAGCATGTCAGATCCACAGTCTTTAAAAGATATAGGTCAATAACATTTCTTGTTGTCTCCACATCCACAAGCTAGAACTTAACAGCATTTTCCCCTAATATCCTCCAGCAACCTAACTACTGTTTGGCCCTGTAGAAAGTTACATGTTAACCCTGGGCAATATAACCTTTTCATAAAATTAATGGTTTTAAAGCTACTTATTTTTTGGTTAAAATCCCTCTTACTGTGAATGTAGCTTAAAAAAAATATGTATGTGGGTAATGCATCCTTCACTTTGGTTTAGTGGCAGCAGTATTAACAAGGCCTGGCAGTACTAATTGAAGGCAGCTAAGCTTCTTGGAGAGCTTTGCTTAGCAACATTAACTGAGCACTTGTCCTGACTTTGTTGCATCCTATTGTTGGAACAAAAATTCCTTTTAGAAGTTGGGTGAGTCAATTATATTTGGTGGTCACCCTCTGAGCATGTATCCATATTGGTCTATTTCCCTTTGACCAGTAACCCTTCCCCTATATTCAACACTGGGTTTTTCTACCATTTTATAATCATGAAAATCCACAAGTCTTTTATTAAATGGTTTGAAACTTCCACAACAAAACAAGAATTCTTTATCCACTCAAAACCATTCCTAGTAAACTGAGTCATCAAACCATTCTAGTTTCTTCTTATAACTCCTAGGACAGTGACTTCCTGGGTCCCTGCTTTACCTATGAAAGTTTTCCTATATTAACAGAATTTACATTCTCACTACCAGATTTGAGCAAAATTGGATTTTATGTAAACTTTGGTTTTATGTATGATTAGATTTTGGTCTAACAACACACTATCTTACATTATTAAGTGTCCCATATCTTCACTTGATAGGAGCACTAGGCCTAACAGTTTTAGGCTTTTCTACAATATCCTTACTAGTCTTAGATATACTAGTTTCAGTTTCAGGCATACTAGTGGTGGTCTTTCTCACTGCAGACTGAAAAACAGATTCATCTAACCCAGCAAAAGATAAGTCAGGTCTTGGGGGCATGTAGTTCCTAGTGTAGGGAAAGGGAACTGCATGAAACCCTTTACCTGTTTTGAATCTATCATTTACTGGACTATCATCTACTTCACTTTCTCTACTGTTAAACACACTATGAACCACTTCACTCTCATTCATTTGACTATCATAACCAAGACCAGTTTTATCTTTAGAACTTATTTGACTATTAATCAATTTAGTTAGATTCTTTGATGATTCTTTAAATATCTAGTTTTAAGTATCAAATCATCTTCTCTTTTAAAGCTTCTTCAAACTGTTTTTTAAAGTCTTTGATAGAAATATCTTTCACTTGGACATCATACTTTAAAAATGCAATATCTTCTTCATAAACAGCTTCATTCTTTTCATGAACAACTATCCTAGCTTCTAATGATTCTAATCCCATTTGATAACCTATTATTTCTAGACTAGATTTATTAAGAGCTTCACGCTGTTGATCATACTGTTTTTGAAGAGCTTTAAATGATTTTAAACAATCTTTAAAACAAGTATGTACCTCAGTGTCAAAACTTGATGAACTGGATGAACCTGAAGATGAATAGGCCATTAGAGCAAAGTCTATGGGTCATTCTTCAGCTTTGATAGCTCCAATCATAACCCATCTCATCGGTAACAACCAAGGCATTAGCAGGAGTCTCTACTGGTACAACCCTTCTTGTATTATCTCCATTTCTATTCCACTGATTCCTTGGTGCCCTGCATTCTCTAGCAAAGTGACCTCTTTTGTGATAGTTGTAACATTCAACCTTTGTTTTATCAAAGCCAATAGTTTCTTTACCATTAAAATTCAGATTCCTTCCTGTCTTCTTTATGAATCTCTTCACCCTCATGGTAAGCATGGCCACCTATCATTTGAGATCCATTTCTTCAAGATCATCAGTATCAATCTGCTCCAGATCTTCATTGTCCAACTGTGGACTATTAGATTGATTAGCAAAGAAGGAAAATATGACAACATCAGCATAGGTTGATGAAGAAGCTTGTCCATGTGAACTAGCAGCAGAAACATCATGAGCAGTATTAACTGCTTCATTAGTACTGCTAGTATTATCTGAAGATAAAAAACCACATTCTGAGAATTTGAGCTTGAGCTTGATTGGTCTTTAATTTCAGCTTCATATACCTTTAAATTGTTGTACAAATCATCCATACTCAATGTGTCTAGATCAGATTTGTTTTGCATGATCAAGGTATGAGTGTTCCAAGTTGTTGGTAGACTTCTTAGCAACTTCAGATTTGCATCTTCCTAAGAGATAACTTCACCATGAATTTCTAATTGGCTGATGAGTTTCTGAAACCTATCATAGGTTTTATCCAGTCCTTCAGATCTTGATGCAACAAAATTCTTATATTGATATTTTAGAATGGTCTTCTGCATTTTCTTTGATTCTTTGTTGCCTCCAAACCTGGTCTTGATTGCTTCCTATAAGGTTTTTGCATCCTTGACTCCATGAAACTTCAATAGGTGCTCATCAAGAATGGCCAACAACAAAGTGCTTTTTACTTTCAATTCATTCTTCCTTGCTAGCTTTTGTTCAGTAGTTTTAGGAGGAATAGGACCTTCAGCACCAGTACTAGCTGATGCAACTACAGCAGGTGCATCACCATTCACAATAACCTCCCAAAGAGCATAATAAGTGTGAGTAATTGTTCCATCCTCATGCTCCATAGATCATACTCCCCAGTTTTGAGTACTGGAAGTTTTAGTGTAGACACCGTTTGGGAAGTTTCTGATTATGACTCCATCTTTTTTTTACTACCAGATCTTGAGTAAGGTTTAGAGTTTCTTCTATTCCAAAGTTCTCAACAAGCTCTGATACACTTGTTGATCCCTTTTGAATAGATCTTGATTTCTTTTAGCTTGTATAAAGGTTAGTAACCTTGGATAAATCCAAAACTACTAAGACAGAAACTTTGTGAGATAACTTAAAGTCTATGCAGAATCTAGACTTTAAGAAATAAAAAGATTAGCAAATAAACACACAAATGTAAACTAAACTTTTAGCCTCAATATAAAACGATCACTCTGAATAGGGATAGGGTTACAAAATAACCTTGAAGCTACTAACTAACTTTGCTATGAATATGAAAACTGATATCTAGATCTATGCCTTAGGGTTCCTTTTATACACCAAGGAAACCCTAATGGGCTTACAAAACGCGTAAAGTGATCAATGCATATCTATTACTAATATATCTCATGCATATCACTTTAGTAGTACTAACTATATAACTAACAGTACTAACTATTATACTAACAGTATTAATAAACTGACAGTACTAACACTTTGTACTGGCAATACTAACTATAACACTACCAGTACTAATGACTTAGACTGTTTTCTCTAATATTCACCAGCAGTAGTTTCTTCAATCATTAGTAGAAACTTGAGAAGCCTTTATTCCTAACAAAGAGCCATTCTGGACCACTTCTTGCAACATTAGATTTATTTTCTAGAAATTTAATATGCAGATTCTCTTCAACATTCCTGGTTCTAGAGTTAAATACCTTAAATGCCTTACTATTTACAGAGTATCCTACCAATAACCCTGACACATAGTATCCATTTGATTATTTCCTTCATTTAGATTTCTTTATAGTAGCCACCATTGTGTTGTGATGATATCCATGATGTCACGCCTCGTGTTTCCGCCTAAGCAGGGTGTGACAGATTGGTATCAAAGCTGATGGTTATATAGAAGTAGGTGGTTAAGCCTAGACTATAACCTAGGAGTCCTTCACGTAGATGCATGTTAGGGCTTAAGCGTTTAGTAGTATAACTAGTATGCGTTTTTCCCCTTAATTGCATGATTTTATTTCTAAGTTTTGTTGATTTTTCTTTAGCTATTTTGATTGCCTTTATCTGAATTAGTGTGCCTTATCTCTTGATAAATTAGATATGTCTCCTTAGTTTTATAAGAAGTTTCGCATGGGGGTTGCCATTGCAAAAGGATGTAGGGGATACCATGAACCAATAACAAGGGTTTGGGTAAGGCGGGGTAGCCGCAAGATCCGTATACCGATTGCTATGTACCCATGCAGGGTGGAAGAAAGATTGACTATAGAATTAGTAGATGGAAGAGAGGTGGAGAAAGTGGTGACAACTATAACAAAGAATGGTGTGGTTACTAGGTACCCCGGGAAGTTCCATAAGTATCAGCTAACTGATGAAGAGAAATAATTTCAAAGAATGATGATATACTGGGAACAAGTGGAATATGAGGTGTCAGATGATGATGATTCGGATTTGGAATCCACGGCAAGGAGTGTGCCTAAAGACTATGAGTTGGGGTATACCAGTAGTAGTAGTGGAATTTAAGTTGTGCTTAGTTTTGTCCCGTTATGAACTTTAAGACCTTAGGATTTTCTTTTGGATTTGTTCGACTATTTTAATGATATGAAATGTGTGATTTCCTTTAAATTTTGAGTTTTTCTATATGTGGTGGTTTGCTAATGTGATTTATGTGGTATGTGTCTTGTTGATATTAAGAAGTGTATTCATAGGAGGGAGTACACTCATGAAAGGGGGCATCTATAATTATGGTGGCCAACATAATTATACATGCGCCACAACACAAGTGGACTTGCAAGTATGATTACACGGATTTGGTGTCAACATGCTGGTTGGATGAGTGTTTATGTATGTGTTTTGAAGGTCTAGATTTTGAAGAATCCTTCGCCCCGGTTGCTCGTCTTGAAGCAATCAGGATATTCATTGCCAATGCCGCCAGCAAAAACATGACAGTTTATCAAATGGACGTGAAAACTGCATTCTTAAATGGCGAGCTCAAAGAAGAAGTCTATGTCCACCAACCGGAAGGCTTTGTTGACCCAGAACGTCCACATCATGTCTATCGTCTGAAGAAAGCTCTTTACGGGTTAAAATAGGCTCCCCGGGCATGGTATGACACTTTGTCGAAGTTTCTTCAGGCATAAGGATTCTCCAAGGGTGTCGTCGATCTAACCTTGTTCATTCGGAAAACAAGCAAACACACTCTTCATGTTCAAATATATGTTGATGATATCATATTTGCCTCGACCGACCCCAAAGATTGTGACCGTTTTTCTAATAAAATGAGTTCTAAATTTCAAATGTCGATGATGGGTCAAATATTATTTTTCTTAGGCTTACAAATTTCTCAAAATCCTAGATGCATTCTCATTAATCAATCTAAATATGCAAATGAGATTTTAAAGAAATTTGACCTTCATAAAAGTAACCCTGTTGACACTCCTATGGTAGGCAATTAGAATGAAACACATGGCAATTACGCACCTTTAGATGTTATGTGATTCAACCTTTAGGACTTAGAATGAAACACATGGCAATTAGGTACTTACTTCGTTTAACGTGCTTCAGAAAGGTCCTAGATTGCCATTGGCATAAGTTTTATAACCCGAACAATTTTTTCTCAAAATTATTGATTTCATAAATCAAGTTCGGGTTAATCATTTGAAAAGTGTTCTAATAAAATCAGAATCAATTTTCGACACTACAAACAGATTTTCAAGAAATCTCGACCACTCGAATAAATACAATAGATCTTTAAATAGAATACGGGTCTTTGTTCGAGGGGGAGAAAGTGTTTTCGAATTATCTTCAACATGTCACGGTAATTATATGGAAAAAGTTTTAACTTAACAGACAATAATTTGAGGGGGAGTTTTAACTCCAAGGGCTTCATTTGTCATAAGTTGTTAACTTTAGAGGCTTAAATATAATTTCAAGACTAGTGGCTTAGGCTTATAACTACATTCGATCAATATTGCCAACACCTCATAGTTTTAAAATGCTTAGGTTTGTTTGGAAATAACTATGTAGTTTTTAGAAGCCTTGAAGTTGAAGATATGTTTCTGATTCGATTAGTATTTCCCCTATAAGTTAATCACTAAGCTTATTTTCGAAGGAGTAGAATTTATTGTCAAAAGAGGTACACATAGGTTTGATAAGTATGATGATACCTTTAGATAGTCATTATCCTGCAGGAAGAAATGTTTACATCCAAGACTTAGTTGACTTAGGTATTAAAAATTTCGCTTTTTAGAAGGGAAGAATAACTGTGACATCGAGACTTAGCTAACCTTGGTGTTTCAATTTATATCATCACTATCTTGTAAGGAGAAATACGCTCATCAGGGTCTTAATTGACTTTGATGTTATGGTTTCGAATTATTTGTGTACTTCGAATATTTGTTGTGTCTTCTCAAGAAAGGATTGCTGGTTCGGGGGAAAGCTAAGACAACTTCCATCTGGAGTGTATCGAGATGGTCTACAGAACTTGGTACGGGACAAATGACTATGCCACTTTTAGTTTGAATATTTCTGGTCCTGGTCTCATTACACAATCTTGTACATCAATAAGTAGTGTGGTAATCAGTGTTATGTGTCAGTTTAATGAATTTTTCATGAGTTTCTCGTTAAACTCCAAATAATTTATAAACCCATCATAACTGACACTAACAGAGTCCCTCATTAATTGAGGGGGAGCATTTATAGGTTCCCAATATAGGCTTGTATTTTAATCAGACAATTTTCTCCTAAATTTTTCTAAACATATTATTTCAATGAGATCCTAAAATCTCAATGGTTTGAAAATTTTGATCAGGGGAGAGAATGTGCTGTAAATATTACATCTGATAAAAGTGTGAATCTATTAAGACTCAAGCCAGTTGTACTCCTCCCTCCATGTGCCCTCAAACAATTTCGAATATTCGATAGCACATGTGAGGGGTAGGCACCAGTTTCATAAATCATCAAAACAATCCAGATACAAAATGGCTTTGATTATTTTTATCACAAGAAAAATACATTGTTGATTTTCAAATTGGTTTTATGGCGAAGGTGAACTGTACCAAAAGACCGACCCTGTAATTACTTTATCGGAGTTATAAGGATGGTAAGGTTAGGTACTCATTCCATGACACAGAGCCGGAAGGGATCTGCCCAGGGAATCACTAGTTAGTGTTTGAAGTCCTTAGGTATGTATGATTACACAGGAGTTATTGGAGAATAAGGGCTAGTGCAGATGAGATGCAAGCTAGTACTGGAATAAACCAACAAGGTTCTAGTAATGAAGTCTTGGTAAGCATGAGGGGTTGAAGAATGAAAAGAAATGTTAAAGATAAAAGGGTAAAAAGAAAGAGCCTCCTTTAAACATTAGGCAGAAACCGGGTCACTACATATGCTGTCAGAATCACATGGTTGATTGCTGAGTTGGAGATAGTATCATGGACCAATGATACGCTGCCTCCCTCCCTAGCCACTCGATCCTCAAACGGATTCTTGTTTCATTTCTTACGGAGTTCATACATTGCTATATCTATCTCACTCGAGTTAGAATGATATTGAAAAGGTGGAGTATGCTTCCGCCTTCCGATACTAAATACCAAAAAATGCACTATGAGTCTAGAGCCATGAGATCATCTTTAAATTCTCGTTAGGACCAACTAATAAAACTATGCTTGTTTCATCACACTATTGATAAACAAGTAAAAGATCTTAAGTGTCCTTCGCATTATTCCTCGAGGTATTGCCAGAACATCCGAGTGATACGAAAGTACTCACAATGAAGATGGAAATCCTTCTAGAGCCAACATCAAACAAGCTCTTGGTAGGTGACATGTGAGTTCCTCTTAAGGATCACACTTGTTCCAGGAAGTGAATTGACAAATCATTTTGGAAAAACCTTTCGATGTGCTCAACAACAAATTTCTAGCACATCGACTGTGAACATATTTCAAAACAAATGTGTTTCTAATTGAAATTTTGATTTTGTGATATTAAAAACCCTATCGATGTGTCATAAAAACTACTTTCTCAAGTGAAAAGTCGATTGATTCCAAATTAAGTTTTCTCTTAATCGGTAAGATAGTAACTAACCGATTCACTCTTATCGTGTTGTCTGCTTTGAGACGTTCCGATACAAAGAACAGGCAAGTATGGAGAATTTGATGGTTACACATCAGATGATCCGATACTTATACTGGAAATCCTGTCAAGGAGATTCTTCTTAAGATGAATCTATCTGATCACAGGTCGGTCCTCACGGATCCGGAGGTTAATCCAACCAGACTCTATGGTGAATGACAAAGCCAATTCGTCCTCACATGCTTTTATTGCTAATTTTTATTAAAGGATAAAGTTTATGTGGAAATGCGTAAATGGAGATACCTCGTTCCAGTGGAGTCAATTCACAGCCCCATGCTCACACTTAATGTTTTCAATCAAATACAACATGACAACCTAAAGACCTACAACACAGCTTTCGCTACTCTGATAAGTAACGTCATGATCAAGAAAAGTGTGAGCATGCCGGTCCGAAGGTCACAACATCACATGAAGGCAATGCTACTCAACAAGGATGATTAAGAGATTTAAGATGAATAATGATCTCAAAAAAAGCTCAAAGATCGCACAATTCTAAGGGACAAATCTCAAAGTTCATTACATAATGTACAATGATCTCAAAGAATGAAGAATCAAAGACTACGAGCTACAGACAGAAGGTCGAAGAACTAGAATGCTATTATTCAAATTGTATTTTATGGGGTGACCTCCCTTAGGGGGAGATTGTTAGGATTATGAAAAAGACTCGGTCACCCCCGTGTATTGTTTAGTATAGCAAAGCTCGTAGTTAGAAAGTAAGCGTATGACTTTCGGTATTGGGCCGGGTCTTTTACCCAAGTGTTAAGCCCATACCCAAGCCCATAGAGCTCACAAACACATGTATATAAACCCCTTTCCAGCCATGGGAAGGGGTTGGTTGTTCATTTTATCATAAAGCTTTCATTTGGTTTTTCTCTCACTAGAAATACTTCACTTTCTCTCTCTAGATAATTTGCCAACCCAATCATTCTTGCTTGTGTTATGATATCCAATATCCTACATGAGGTATGCAGGGCCATTTGAGATTCTTGAAAGGATCAGTTCTGTGGCATATCGGTTAAGGTTGCCCGAGGAATTGAGTGGTGTACATGACACGTTTCACGTGTCAAACCTAAAGAAGTGTTTGGCAGATGCTAGCCTGCATGTGCCATTGAATGAAATTAAGGTTGATAAAACTCTTCGTTTTGTTGAGGAACCTGTAGAGATTATGGACCGTGAAATTAAGAGTTTAAAACGTAGCAAAATATCGCTTGTGAAGGTTCGTTGGAATTCAAAGCGTGGCCCCGAGTTCACTTGGGAGCGCGAAGATTATATGAAGTTTAAGTATCCTCAGTTGTTTGTTGATCGTGCTAATGAGTCAGCTAGTTAAATCTCAGGACGAGATTTCCTAAAGGAGGGGATACTGTGACAACCGTGATTTGAGCAGGTTAGTTTATATCTTTAGATATGGCTAAGAGTTCATTTTATGTGTTTAGGTGTGGTGCTATGTGATTTTATGTGTGCTAAGTGGGTTAAGTAATGTGCGTAATATCATTTGGAGGTGTGTGGGCATCTCATTTTGTGTGTGTTTGTGTTTGGTGATGAGTATTCCATTTGTTCACGTTTAGTGATAATGGAAAGGAATGGCGTATTGCATGCAATGCTACGTCAATAGTTGGATGATATAGTGATAAGCGTTTATGAGTAATGTGGCATTTTAGAAATGAAAGAAGTAAGTGAAATATAGAAGTTTGTAGCAAACTTTCTAAAAATAGAAAGTGGTTTGGTGAAATGAAAGTTATTTTTAGAAAGATTAGTAAGTAGCGTTTAAGTAAAAAGGTTTAATCAAATTAGCTTAGGTTTTTATAAAAACTTAAGGAAATGAAGTAAATTAGTAAATTAATAAATTAATAAAAATATATACGATGAATAAAAACTTTGGAAGTAGGCGCGTCAATCAACCAGACCTCATAAAAATTGTAACGGCGTCTTAGGTTTTAGTCGATTAAAATTAACGAAAACTCGTAAATTAAAAAAGTATATGTAGTACATGTTGTTTATATGTATGATCATGCTCTTTGCCTAACATATTTATCTTCACACTTAGAGTTTCTAGGATTTTAGTTTGTTTTATTATTAGTCCCACTTACTCATCTTATTATTCAATTTAGTACAAAAAAGCCATAGGCCCATTAAGCAAGCCCATTAAGTTATTAAGTTGATATTATCACTCAAGGACCAGGTCCTAGACCATTAGTTAGGTTCCAAGCTGGAATTGGCCATAAAGTAAGTCCTTTGTGTCCAATTTGTTAATTGGGCAAGTGGCCCAATAAAGACCTTATGGCTCATTTGAAGATTATATATGAATCTTGTTATAATTTTTCGGGTTCTCGATAGTCGGAGATACTTTTATTTATCGTATGTTAGCATTTTAAATCCCAAGATGTAGGTTCTACCACCTCGGAGTTTTAGTTACAAAAAAGCGTTTACATAGTATAGGTTGAGGTAGCAGTAGTAAATTTTGTATACTTTTATGTTTACGAAAATAGTCATAATTTATAAACCGTAAATGGTATAATTGATATATTTATATCCTTAGCTTCATATTTAAGTGTACTTTACAGATCCAAAACCATTTTTGTACTTATTTTAAGTATACTTATACATATGAACAATTTACTACATAAAGGTCAAGTTACAAATTCGGACTGAAATCTCACTTTTACCGTTTTTGATGCCATTTTCAAACCGTAAATAGTTGGTTGACCATCCAATTGATTCAGAACCTACATGATTTTATCTAGGTCTTATAGTTTTAACGTTTTAACCAACTCAGTCCGTAAATGTGACTTTTTATACCATCTGTACAGCAAGGTCAGAATCCACTAGTTTTGGTGTTTTGATCATATCTCACTCAATATTCACTTTCTAGAAATCATCCAATTTGCCAAGTGTCCACAAAAAGATTATCTACAACCTAATGTAATCAAATCCAACCTCAAACCTGTAGAAAATTACAAAACCTATAGTTCATTACAGCTCCTAAATTATATGATTATTTCACTTGTTTTAATGGCTATTTTAGCTATAATTAACCTAGATCTATACATGCATTATCATTTTTATTGCTTGATCATCAAATATCATACATGTACATATACATTTGAAAATAAAAAAAAACATAAACAAAACTCATGAGATTTTTACCACAAGAAGTATGAAGATGATGATCTAATGATCAAAATATACAAGACTTAAATCTTCAAACTTGGTCTTCACCCAAAATAATTTTTGACCATAATTTTCTTTACCCAATAGACGTTATAAAAACTTGTATAATCTCAGCCCCAACTTGTATATAATCTTCCTTGAAAACCTCTTTAAATCACCTCCAAAATATAGTAACCATACTAGGAAGTCATCTTAACTAGTGTAGTATTTTTGTGATCTAGAAAATTGTATGATAATGGTGTTGTGGTGGTGGTGGTTCACGGCAAAAGGAGGGGGAGGGAGAGAGGATTTTGTGTTTTATTTCTCTTACTAGTTGAATGTGTAGTGTGTGTGTGTTAAGTTGGTCAAAATCTTGGTTTATGTATGTATGAGTAATATTGGACAAGTGTTAAGTTGTATACTTAACATGGCTTACAAAAGGGACACCTCTCCCTTTGGTTTTGTCACCCTTTGCATGGTGAGATTAGTTGGATAAGTATTTTACTACTTTTCTCACCAATAGTTAAGGCGGGTATTTTCAAAGTCCGATATTTAAAAAGGTATGTTTTGTAGTCGTTTTTCGTAAAAAGTAAAAATAGTACGAGACATGAAAAATAAAAACGAATGTAATAAAAACATTTCTACGACGTTTTGGAAATATAAACGTCGATGCTTAACGTAGGATTTTCCGATTCTTTGTAAATGTCACGTAAATTACAAATGTAAGCCCTAATTTTTCCCGGTTAGTCGTGAGTTCATATCTCAACATAAAATTAAAAAATATATTTAATACTCGAGAATAAAATAACGACCTGAAATTGACGGTTTGTCACAAATCTAGAATCCCAACATTCTAAACTTCGCAATGACATCTTGATGTTACAACAACACCAAGGTGAATCTCTCTCCGAAGCATGGACTCGTTTCAAGGACTTACTCCAATAAGTCCCTTATCATGGTATTGATCTTTGGCTCTAAATCCAAATCTTTTATGACCATGTCAATCCCATCACAAGTCGAACCATCAATCAAGCGGCCGATGGTAAGTTACGTGATAAAAATGACGAAGAATCATGGGCATTATTGAAGGACCTCGCCCTCCATGACAACGAAAGTTGGAATGATCCAAGAGACTTTGCTAAACCGGTCAAGGCAATCTCTATGCCCCAAGATGTCCCGAGTACATCCGACCGTCATCTCATCGAGCTCAAAAATCAAGTCTAATGCTTGATGGAAGCTTATCTTGCTCCTAAACAACCCATTCAAGTAAACAAAATCACTTCTTCATGCGAAATTTGTAGTGGTCCTTACAACACTCAATATTTTATGGAAAATCCCGAGTAAGCTTTTGTTGACTACGCATTTTCGCGTAGCAACGAAGTGGGAGGTAAGTTGTTTGCTAACAATCACAGACCAAGAAACTTTAACAAAACCACCAATGCTTGGAAGGACAACCCAAACTTCAATTGGGCAAGAAATTAAACCTTTGCAAGTCCACAAAAAGGCTCGTTTTCCACCTACTCTTCCAACACACCATAGAAACCTCAAACTATCAAACCAACCTTGAGAGGGTGCTGAATGATTTTGATTCTCATCAAGAAAAATGGTTGTCTAACCTTGGGACCCAATTCAAGCAACTATAAGATGATGTAATCAACAAAATTGACACACTATGGAAGATTGTTTAAAAAAAACTCGACAACATGCTCACTCATGGCATCACCAATAACAATGTTACTCACATAAATGGCGTGTCTTACGATCACTTAGAGAGTGAGACGCCCTGAAATAAGGGAGTCATCAAGAGCCCATCAAAACTCCTCTCCTAAAAATACCAATCGTAATTATCCTTAGGAGAACAAGATAGGAACTCCTCCTCCCCTAAACGTGTATATTTCGTTAACACAATCACCATTGTAAAAAAGGAGGATTGACCTAAGGAACCCGAAACCTCGTAATTAAGTGAAATCGGTCATGATGGCTCCAACCTAGCGAAGGACTTAAGTGATGAATCAATTGAACCCAAGGAGATAACTAATGATGTAGGCTTAAGTAACCTAGGAGACAAAGAGTGCAAGGATAGGGTTGAAAAGGATAATGAATGGATTGAATATGAAGAACCACTTGACTTAGTCAACCTATATGATGAATCAATAATTAAGGAAATGCCTAGGTGTTCGATAAATTATGATTTTAGAATTAAGAAGGGCGGCCCTAATAATTTAAAACTCCCTTGCATGATAGGACACAAGTTCATACCCAATGCTTATATCAATATAGATCTACCTATAAACATCATGTCCTTGGCTTATTATAATGATATTAGGATATATGGCTTCGAATATAGGGGAGAAAATTTTGTTAGCATAGGAAAGGATATGCATGTATTTATAGGAAACATGAGTCATGTTATGGATTTCACCATTCTCAAAAGTACTGAGGCTAATATTAATCCTAGTTTATCCCAGTTAGTATTTGGATGATCCTTTGCAAAAATCTCCTGCCTAGCTATAAATAGGAAACATGGGTGGATGACATTCACATATAGGAGTAGAGAGGTCACTTTTAAGACACCATACAAGATCCGAAGAGAAGCGAATTGACTAGCGAGGGTCATGATTTATTGTCATTGTTAACAATAAGAGACACTAACTAGACATGATCCAGAGGTCGGGGAGGATTAAACAAATAGAAAGCCATATTAAATTGATGAGAGAAAAAGGAAAGATGTGTATTTTCTAGAGAGAGAAACAACACACACTTATGAGATACAATAAAATGAATCCTCGCCCCTCCATTGAAGTATGGAGGGGGTATTTATAGTCCTAGTGACACATAACTATCTTAACTAGTCATTATTAGTCCCTACGTGTCACGCTTTAACTAAACTATTGTAATTCCGTAAAAGTCAACATATTTTAAGGCTAACAATCTTCCCCTAATATGTAGACATACGGAATTACTTACAACGTTCCTAACAAGTACAATTATAATAAAATAAAGTCTTCCAAAGCACTTCCAAAGCTGAACATGTCTTCTGAGTTCTCCTGGTCTTGAAACTTGTACTCCAACTTGGATCTTCATTGTCTTTACTTGAACAGGAACCACTGTAGAATACATGAGTTGGATTAACTTCCCCCTAATTCATGTAGCATGTCTTGAAAAGCTTTCTTCTTAACTTCTTTTTGGCGAAGTTTCTGAATCAGCTTCCCCCCAAACCAACATCCCTATCTTGAGCAGATTCTGAAACATTAATGTAGCTTCAACCATCTTTTATATGTCATTGATGTGCACAACGAAATTTTATAGAAGAAAAGCCACACCATATACTACTGCTACTTGTCATTAGGTCTTGGTGAATATTCGTTCAGGGGTACATGCGAGAAATTAGCAACAATTCTTCACACGTATGCAGTATACTTCACAAACCATACTAAGTAAAGTAGTATACACAACTTCCCCTGGAAGTTGACCTGGTGATTCGTCGAATACAGTATATATAAAATACTAGGCAAATCCAAACTCTTCACCCTTGACAAAGGGAAAAAGTCAAGAC
>BQNB010089596.1:0-20153 GCA_026074375.1 Tanacetum coccineum
ATAAAAACAAAAAAAAAAGGAAGTGGAAGTCAGGGGTGAGCAATGCTCGAACCCCCGACCTCAACACCTCAATCTTTTATAACACACACACACACCACACTCTTACCGCTGTGCCATTGGGTCTTTTTCATAAGACTCTTGCACGTTTAATCTTTTATACGCATTTTAGCTTGATAAGCCTTATAAGCTGTTACAGCTTATTTCGTAGCTTATTTAATAAGCTGTGACTTCGGGCTTATTTTTCCTAGGATTTAAATAGTTTAAGCTATTTTTTGAAATTTTTCTAGAATTTTTAGAGTTCGTTTAGTATTTTTAAACATTTATTTTTATTAAAAACTTTAAAAAATCATAAAAAATAGAAAAATTATCAAAAAAATAAAAATCTTTTTTAGAAAATTTTCTTTTATCCTAAAGTTCATAGGAAAATTAGTTTTGCTTTCGTAGGGTCTAAATTACAAAGTTTCATTTTCTAAAGAATGGGATTTGTCCTCGTTCTCGTTTTTCGTGTTTTAACGCTTATTTCAATTCTGTTTTTGGTCTAGTTTTCTTTAAACTTAATTTTTAGTCAATTAGAGTCCATTTAAAAGAAAAAATTTATGTTAGGTTTATTTTTAGTTATTTAGTTTTTTTTAACCTCCGTTTAAGGGTCGCGTTTTGCGTTTTTAGTTAAAGTTTAAATTCCCGTTGTTTGTTTTCATGATTATTTGAGAATTTGTTAATTTTAATTGTTAAAAGTAGTTAATCAAATCATCTATTGTTTCCCATTCAAATCATTGTCCGAACAACAAGCGTGGTTTCAATTTTACAAATCGTAGGGGAAAACGACCCGGGGAATCATACTTCCCGGTTAATATACGTATTATATTATATTATATATATTTTGAAGAATTTCCTTTTTGCCTTTGTCCTCAAGGGTAATCCGGTAATTTTCCATCGTATTATATATTTTATATTTTTACGTGTGTTAGATTTTCGCGAATCATGGTCATAATGTAAGCTATAAAAAAATTTATAGATCTATATCTTTATAGACATTGGTAATCATAATTTTTTATTTTTTATTTTTCCTTTTACTTATTAGTATAGTTGATGTAAAAACGTTAACAAACTTAATAAGGAAAAATGTCATAATGAAATACATAAGAGATTACTGTATCCTTTTAACTTGGAAATCACATAAATGCTTACAAACACCCTAAAAATATAAACCTTAATGATGAGAAGTTATTTAAAAGTGTACTTTCACGTGTCATTATTGAGTTTATAAAATTAAACCTTATCATATAAAACTCAATCCGATCTTTTTGTAATTCTCATTAATCCTCATTCATATGTCATTTTATTCAACTGTAAAAGGTATCAGATGATCGAATCATAATGCATGTTGAAATTCTTTATGACCATAGTAAACATTAGTTTACCCTTTTAAGATGACGTTAACATGAAATGTGAGTGAAAGTGATGCAGGGGCATTTGATCGCAATATCAACATGTCTGCATATCATGTCAAAATATTTTTTTTTTATTTTTTTATTTATGTTTCTTGTTTAACAATAAACTTTGGTTAGAAAATTATTAATTTTTAATCAATTATAAATTTAGAAAAAGGAAAGTCAAATCAATCTTAATTTAGATTGATTCTAGTTTTCCTATAAATAGTGGGTCTTTTTCTTTGTATGGAGATGTTTTGAGTTTTGATAATAATAAAGCTTTTGCTTTGATCAAGAGAATTTCTCGTCTTGAGAATTTCGGATTAGTTCTTGTATTTGTGTATTTTGTTTTTATCGATCTGCATTAATTGGCATCAGATCCTTTAGGTGATCATGGCCACACGAGGTAGAAAGAAAGCTATTACAGAACCATCACCTCTTGTTCGTGATCCTCGTGATGTAGAGACGATTGAAAGGCTGCAGCAGCGGATCCAAGAACTCGAGTTCCAGCAGTTACAGCAGGACTCGCCGACAGAAGAGACGGAAACTGAGTTCAACGTCTGGGACGATCGGTCGAGGACGTCAATCCTTTTGGTGGAGGAAACCTTAGGTTTCATGGTGACCACCACAATAACCCTTTGTTGACAAAGGAAACCGAATCAGAACCTATTATATGGGATATAGGGGATGAGGAAGAGGAGTATCCTTTTGTTAATAAATATCCAAGTTTTCAAGAAGAACCTATCGTGTTAGTGGAAGAGGAATTGTTTCCTGTTTACGACACCGATAATGAAGAAAAAGAATCGATGCCGGTTTATGATACTGACATTGAAGATGTCATTGGGGAGGAAGAAGGATTTGTTGGGAAATGAGGATTTGGTGAAGAAGAAGACAACCTAGAAGACGTTGTAGTTGTGGCTAATGATCTTTGTTCTTCAATGATCCAAACTATTTTAAGTGTTGATTTTGAGGAAGACATCAATACAAAATCACACGAGTTGATGTCGTTTGGAAAAAGTATTATTATCAAGGTTAGCCAAAGTTCATTCAAATTTCTGATTTGTAAAAAATATCAAGAATGGTATTTGAAAGCTCCACCCATGGTCGATAAATTGGGTTTTAAGACGATCAAGGTTCGAGGTCGAGTCGTTATAAAGAAAGGGAATTTGATTCAGGGGATACAAATTTAGATGCTTCGAGTATAAGGGACAAGTGAGGAAAACTCAAGGACGAGTTTTTTTCAAGTAGGGGAGGATGATGCAGGGGCATTGGATCGTAATATCAACATGTTTGCATATCAAGTCAAAATATTTACTTTCTTTTTTTATTTATGTTTTTTGTTTGACAATAAACTTTGGTTAGGAAAGTATCAATTTCTAATCAATTATAAATTTAGGAAAAGGAAAGTCAAATCAATCTTTATTTAGGTTGATTTTAGTTTTCCTATAAATAGTGGGTCTTTTCTTTGTATTGAGATATATTTTGAGTTTTGATAATAAAAGCTTGTGCTTTGATCGAGTTCTATCAATAAAATTATTCTTTTAATTCGTATGTTGTTCGGCCGCTAAAGATCCGCATCAATTCACGTCTCCCATGGTGGTTGACGAGAATGATTTACGAAACAAATAACACAAAGAAAATATAGACTACGAGAAAGCTAATTGAAACAAAAATAAAATCTCACTTGAAAGGATTCAAGCGAGTAGACCTAAGCTAAATAATCATCAAAACCTAACTATTCCCCATGCAGCGGCGCCAAAAACTTGATGTTTGGGTCTTGTAAAGACTTCAACAAGAAGTTTTACAACTCCCTAGGCAGTGTACCTAATCGTTGCAGTGTAGTATAGGCAAGACATGGGGGTTGTTATCGTTCTTTAGGGGAATAGGTTAGGAAGGCTTGATCACGATCTAACAAAGGTCTACGGGGTTGAGAGAAGATTCTTTTTGTATTTTTATGTTTTTATAAATGCAGGTAAATATCATAGTTTAAGAGGTTGGTTTGTTTAACTAATTAAAACTAAATATAATCTAAACTACCGGTGATAACTTTATGATAAAAAGATGTATTTACTTAATCATGTACTACTCTTTAGATTGTTTCTCCTAACCTTGTTGCTTTGTCACACCTGTGATGATCTGTGTAAGTATTTCCTAAGTCATGAACGAATTACACACACCCGCCGTTTATTTAATATTCCGCTACGACAACGCATAAGTAAGGTAGTATGAAGACTATAACAAGGCCCCTAAGAGTACATTAAATGCAATTGAAATATCTTAAGGGGATCAACCATATTGGGGGTAAGGTAGTATGAAGACTGTTACCAGATGGTATCCTTTCTACACACTTGCATTTCCCTAGACGTCTATGCTAATTTAATATCTTATGGTTAATTTTTTAAAGCCTAACGCGCACATCCATCACAATAAGCAATATTAAAAGGATCTACAATCTAAGTTTCATACAATCATAAGTAAATACAAAGGAGGGTTTAACCTAGCATGTTATAAAGGAAGCATGAACATAAATCATTCAAACAACACATAGACATATTGAATGATTAAAGATAAACAATATTACTTGATTAAAACATGGATTAAGGTAAGTTACAATAGGGTTTTGAGTCCCTAAGAACGGCCTAAAAGCTGCTAGAATAACTAGGGTTCATCTCCCAAAAGTTATACAAAGTTACACATTTAAAACCCTAAAGTTGGTTTTTTGTTTATAAGAAAAGCGATGCAACGGCATCGCTTTGAAGCCATGACGCCGTCGCCACGTCAATGATTCTAGATCCTCTTTAAGGCGGCTACATTCTAACGCCGTCACAAAATCCTTGACGATGTCACTTTGCAAATCACAACGGCGTCGCTTTATACTTGCGACGCTGTCTCCACGCTTTGTATGCGTGGTTCTTCAAGATACTTGGTTTAGAGACGTAGTCTTGTTCGTTTCTTCTCCAAATGAGCCAAAGTCACGTGTATTTCCTCCAAATGCCATCCAAGTGCTAAAAACCTGAAAACAAATGATTAAGCATATAATCTGGGCATATTTGCCATGATTGTAGGGGTTTAATGAACAATGAAAATAGTGATATTTAGGATGGACACTCATCACTCCCTCAATATATACTAAAGTTTGATTTGGATGATTTCCTCCTTGTCTTGGTGCTCGGTTCAACCTAGGACATGCTAACTTGTAGTGATCAGTTCCACCACACTCGTAACATGCCCCATAAGCTGTTGTCGGGTTTCTAGCATTCAGTGGGTTCACCATCCTAGGCCCCGCCCTACAATCCCTAGCAAAATTTCCTAAGCGGTTGCAGTTTGTGCACATCACCGTTAAATGGCATATCGGGGTTGATGGTGAAAATTATAGTTTGTAATTTAGGTGATGAACCCGTGTACTATTTCCTAACAGGGTTGGTATTATGGGCAAACACAATCTTTTCCAGTTCTAGGGTGGGCTTCCCCTCCTTATGTCCCCTTTGATCATTTCCTTCCTTACTCGACTCACCACCATATCCTCTTCTCTCACCAGTCCTCTTCAACAATACATTCCTAACTGCCTTATCGGTTAACACCCTAACTTTTAGTATAGCATTCTGAATCGTAGGGGGTTCAGTTGCTGCCACCATCCTATGGATCTGTGGAGAAAGGCCATAGATGTACCTTTCAATCCTTTTTGTCTTAGGGGTAACCAAGTGAGGGACTAACCTAGCAATCTCATGGAATCAGTCGGTGTATGCTAAATGATTAGCACCAACCATAGAGTGACTCCAGAACTCTGTTTCCAACCTCTGTATTTTGTTGCTTAGATAGGACTCCTCCATTTCATCAATGCTTTACAAATTTTCCAAGGTCCCCCCCCCGTTCGCGATCCATGAGATGATGGGCTTCACTTCCTCTAGTCCTGACCTTGAAGTTCCACCATGTCAGTGCTCTACCGATTAGCGAACCAGCAGAGTACTTGACCTTCTAGTTGTCTCCACAACCACTGATATCTTGTACTACCTCTATTTTCTCAACCCAATGGATGTAAGCTACCGCACCACCCTTAATACCAAACTCCTTCGGCTTACATGCCACAAACTCTTTGTATGAACATCCATTCCTACCGTTTCCTACGTTAGCATTCCTATCATCTTCCTGAATGTTGTCGTCAGTAGCGTTGTCGTTTTGGCTTCCGTTGATCCCTTGATTGCAGATGTGATCACCTACTTGAGCGATAATAGTAGGAAGTAGGCCTTGTAGCTGTTGACCGATGACGATGGAAAAGTCGAAGACTTCGTCGACACTAATATTCGTTTCTGTTACCTTTAGCACCTCACTACGGCTACCTTAATCACCAGTTCCGTCTAACCAACTCTGCTCCGTTTGTATCCAGCTCTTCCAACCTCCCTCTTCCCAAATCTATCCACTTATCCTTCAACCTCGTGTTGTAGGCAAGAGCATCGTCCAACATTGCATTATTTTCATTATTGAGCCTTTTTTTACACGAGGGAGGATCAGGATATAGGTAACATTAGGTAGGAGGGGAAATTTCGTATATAGACGGTCCTAATATACTATTGTTTGAATCGCGGCTTAAGGTGTCAACACCGATTCGAGTGAGCAGGATCACCAAGTATGCGTGGGTCATGATTTATCTATAAATATGTTGGACATCGTATTTATATTACATCATTTCTCTAGTTATACCCTGTTTCTCGCTCACCACAGCACTAGTGATTGACTTTTCTAAAGACGTATGTGATAGACGGATTAGACGACAGGGACGATAATTTACGCGCAAAAGTAAGTATAAGCCAAAACACGATAGATCCTATTATGAAAAATATATGAAGGGTTCCTAGGTTTTAGGTCTAGGGCCAAAACCACTTAGTTCTCTATAACCTGGCTTTGAACCAATCTGTCACACCCCGACTATGCGGAAAACTCCAAGGCGTGACGGAGAGATGATCGTCCATAACACAAGGCTGGTCAATATAGAGAATACTAAATGGCATTGAAAACAAGTGCTTACAACGCTTCTACAACAACAATTATGGAACTTGGTGCTAAGCACAGTCGAGTTGCAACATATTGTCTAAAGTATTACAGCACAAGCTCCCATACATAGGGTATTAATACAGTCTAGAATTGATCCAAAAAATTCATAGAATAAAAACACAACAGTTCTAAAATGCAGTCTATCAAAGAATTGATCCTCAGGGATTCTCTTTTAGGTATACTACAGGTCAATCATATCCTGACCTCAAATAAGCATTCGCTTAACCTCAAATGATAATCGAAAAAAAAGCGGTACAACAGAAAGTTGGTGAGCGCGTTAGGTTTAGAGTATTTAAAGCACAGTGTTGTGCCAGAATTTGATTAGGCATAGCGTTAATTCTTAAGTGCGGAGTGGCAAGCAAGTATACATAGCAATCCAATAGCAATCATAGAATATCATAGCAATCAAGTCATACCGACCATTCAACAATGGTCCAAGCGCTTATAGTCCTCCGCATCTATCGCCTACTAGCTGGAGCTACATAGGTCTACAACATAGTTCAAAACTCTTAGTTATGTACCCAATAACATGCAATGAACATTTTTACCATCAGGCATTCAACATACGCACCAATTTATAGGCACATAGCCATAGTCAAATAAAACATAGAATTAGTTTTAGCACAGAAGTAAACAGTTTGAATTAGATTTTGAGTATCATTTTCCCCCAAGGAAAATAGTTTGAAAATAGGGCTACGAGAACTCACCTTCAATAAGTATGAATAGTAGCTAAGAATTAGGTGGTCAAACAAGAGGGTACAACGGCTTCCAGGCACGACCTAACAATTTGTCCGACTTAGAAATATGTTCGAAACGAGTATGTAAAGGTTGATGCATAAGAGTTTTGAAAACATTTTGTATTATTGTTTTTAGTATTATTGGTTGTGTGATGGTTGCTGAATTTAGACTCGAAGAGAATACGTCAAAATATGTATATTAGATGTAATATACTTAGACTATTTAAAAGAAATAAGTATGTAGAGTAAATAAGAAGTATGTAAATAGAAAATAAGTAATTAGAATATATATTCCGGCATTTTACTCAGTAAATTCCAAGTTATCTCGATTAGTTGTATTAACTATAAGAAATGACACGTTTTAAATACATTAAACAATTAATAGGAGTTTTATAATTTGTAAAATTATAAAATTTATTTTTCATCTTTTAGTCGATTATTAAAATAATAATATTTTATTATTTCTCTTTTTGTTGGATTTTGAAGAAAGTAAGTTTTAGGAAAAATATTTCTAAGTATAATAATTTTATGAAATTTCAACATGACCCGTTCATTTATAAAATATTTTCCAAGGTCTTAAGCCATATTTTTTTCAAACACTTTCCTCAAATCAACAAATTTCTGACAAAATGTCAAAATCTACGTTTACGTGACATTTTATCAAAACACATTTCTCCAAAACGACTATTTTAACTATCTTAATATATATAAGTATAAATCATTTCAAAAATCTCTTTTAAACGTTTCAAGATAATTAGTTTTTCGCTTATTGAGACTTAAGGCCCAATATTAGTCCAAAATCTTTATTTTTAGTTTTAAATTCATAATAGGCCCAATGGTACAAAAGGTCCTATTTTAGTAAAAATAAGCCAAAAATTACAAAGTCAAATAAAGCAAGTTAGTAACAACGAAATAAGAAATTTAGGTCAAAACAGTCCAGTAAAGCCGCGTGCTTAATGGGCTATTTTGGACTTCTCGGCCCAATGGACACAATCTAGTTATTTTAATCTCTTCATAAAAAATAAAAAAACCCCCAATTATTTTGACTAAGATAAGCACTATCAGTAGCTAAAATAATAAAGCCAAAACAAGGGGTCCAAACAATAAGCCGAAGCCATATTGGGACTTAGTTGGGGTCATGGTTTGTGTAAGTCCCCAAACAACAAACTTTTTCGTAAATATACAAAGTCCAAAATCAAACAACGAGTTATAAAATACGCGAATAAGTATTTCTAGTATTTACAATAAGCCAACCAAAAGCCATGAAAATACGCTAAACCATAAAAAGGTGGAAATAAGTCGCGGCTTATTCCCCCTTTTTTGGGTCCTGGGTTTTATAAGCCCAATAACCAATATGTACATACTAATATAATAAGCTATTATAGCCACAAGGTACTTTTAAGTTTCTTAATATATGCTCCAAAATATAAGCGTATAAAATAGGAACAAATGTAGTAAAACATCCAATAACCACCTTCTTTTGTTTCTTTAATATCGATGACCATATAAGCCCAAAAATAAGCTTTACCAAAGCTTATTTATAAGCAAATAAAACTATAGACTTATTGCAATAATATTGTTTATATCATAACACAACCAAAATATTAAAGAGTTACTTTCCTTATTATCCCTTTTCTTCCTTTTCGAACAAAACGCACCCTTATAGGGATTTTCGTAAGTTTTTAGCTTTCGATTTTTAGAAAACGCATTATACAACTAACATCTATGCATCATTAGACTATCAAAAGTACAAGATTTGGTAAAATTTAGAGTCTTACAAAGTAGGGTTTTCAAGAGAGATATTAAACTTATAACAATAACCCAAACGTTGTTTGATATATCCACGACCAATAGAATCAACCTGGATGTGTTTAAACTTTCATATTTTGGAACAAAAATGGAAATATGGAATGTTTATGTGTGTGTGTTTGGTCAGACGAGCTAGGAAAAAAAGAGAAAAGATGAGAGCTTTGTGTGTGTTTTGGTATAATGTATGTTTTATTTGAAATCAAATGGGACAAATAAAGATGAATGAATTAGACAAAGCCCCTAAAAGGGTACCTTGTGGTTCCCTTGTGTTCCTAGCAGGTTAGCATCCTAGGAAAGGATCTAACGATGCTTATTTTTGTCTTTGTTCAGGATCTATACGCTCTTAGTTCGAGATTTTTAAACGTGACCCGAAAGTTTTAAGTTTCTTAGAAATAGTTAGATTAAATTTTGTAGCATTTAAAATGTCCCAAAAATAATAAATGTCATAGTTTTAATGCTTTACTTTAGCGTAGAGAGTACAAATTGCCGTGCCAGAACGCGTTGTTTGTCGTTTTGAACTGTTTGCATGAAATTTCTCCCGGTAAGTTATCAAGCATAGATATAATCATCCAAAAAAGGATAATTCAAGAAATAAATGAACTACTGATTAAATAGATTATAAAATGACTACCGTTAACACAAAAACTATTTCTGACGGAAATAGTTAAAGTCAATAAAATAGAGGTCTACTTAGTATTAAAAGACTGGAATAATCATAAAAGGTGTGTTTTTTACATGCTCTAATCAACCTTACATCTTTTACATATACACATAACTACACCATATATTATCAAAAATTACACAATTTCCCCTTCCTAACACTTACAAAATTTTTGGCCTATACTAGATGAGATAATAAAAACTTAATAATGGTTGTGATTAGTTACAAACATAACCTTTCCTTTTTAATCCCAAATCACATGTGGATAATAATTTTGCCTCATTCCCCTTCCCCCCCTTAAGCCCTTCTTTTGTCGTCCCAACAAGCAACACCAATACCTATGGAATCTTGCCTCGTTTGCTTATGCACATACATGTGAAGCCTTCTTTTACAATTTAACATGCCACCTTGGTTCCTATATAAGCATGAACGCCTAACTCTTCTCATTTACACTAGCAAAAATTGCACACATATCTCTTCTCTCTAGCTCTAGTAATCGGCCCAAGGAAGAAAACCAAGAAGGTTTTGGTTTTGATATCCTTCAAGTGATTTACAAGAAGTCTTAAAGGGTTTTAGTTATAGTCAAACAATACTTGGGGTTAGATTTAGGTGTTAAACTAGTAATCTCATCATCACACCTTTCTAAGGTTACACATTCTTATCCCATATTTTCATTTCATATATCTTGTATAATCATCACATTCATAAACTTGTATCACCACTAGTTTATATAATTAAAGATTTTTATAAAAGAAGCAAGTAAACTTTACAAATGAACTCTTGTTAAATATGGTAAAATAACTCATAAAAATATGTTCATACATATATACAACTTATTTTAGTCACTATATAAGTTACTTGTTGAAATATTAACTTTATGGTTAAAAATGGTTAATTATAAGCTTAAATACTAGAAAGTTGTGTATTTTATTTCTGCTCTTATTATTTTGTGAATTCTTGTTAAAGATGGTGGAAGGGGACTAGGTTAGTTACTGGGATTTGTTGTTGTGTGGTTAGAATGGAAATTTATGGAAAGGACTAGGTTAGTATGGAGTTGCAATTTCTGAATGAATTAAAGTGGTAGAATAGGAAATATATATAGTTGTTGTCTAGATTTTCACCTATTATTTTCATACAGTAAATCTGATCTTCAATAGTCGAGGCATTGAAAATATGATAGTAGACTTCCCAGAACTCTTCATATCCCCTTGCTATTCATTCAACTCCTTTCATTCACAGGTGGATGGTTATTTAGGTCGTTCAATTTATTCAGTCTCAATGTTGACAGCCAAAGTTATGGAGGATGCTTCACATCCCTAAAACTGTCAGAACTATTGATTTGAAGGGAAAATGTATATACGTGAATGGGGTTTTAATAGCCATAATCATAAAGACTGCTTATTAAATTTTTAGAACCGAATCTTTTAGAATAATAAAAACTTGCACCTACAATGAGAGGGCAAATAGAGAGGCTAATTCATTTGATGATGATGATGGGTTTTAATATGCCAAATTCATTAACACTGCACATTAAATCTTTTATAATATAAGGATAATGGACACATGGCAGGATTTGGTTAAGTTGCCCAGTCGTCAAGTCGCCCTGGTCTATTTTGGCAAAAAAAAAAAATTGGGGTTATAGAGTGATTAACACTATGATTTTTGGTCAATTTTAGGAATTTTCCTTAATAATAAAGTATATAATGACTGATAAAAATGGCGAATTAGACGTAAACGTTATTTTGACTTATAAAACTAAAACGCAAACTATTAGGTTGTGATATAATGTTATAAAAATATATTGCATCATTTCATTTCACTTGCATAACTCTAAATCGACCCATATTTAATTAGGTTGTGTTTCGGACTTGTAACGTTTTCCCCCTTTCTTGATTTTCCCAAAATCAATATTTTCACTTAAAGTGAGTTTATAGCCTCGCTTTAACTTATTTATCACTATTTTATAAATATCAAGATGATGTACATTGCTTGTTTTTACTTATGGACGCAAGTACTTTTCTTTACTTTATTCTAAATGATTACGGATTAGCCTAAGTAGCGATAACCCACTATGCCCGATTATCATGAACCGTTAATTACATTGTGTAAGCGCAAGTATTATAAATAGATCTATTTGGGATTGACATCCCCGTTCGGGTAAGTTAAGCGCTTACTAGTTTCGGAGGACCGAACTAACAGACGTATACCATGTCGGACTATGAGTGTTTTGGGTTGAACACCTGCTTGGGTACTTTTCGTGCATTAAATTGCATGCAAACTGTGTTGTAGCTTCGGTGTCATGAGCTTAGTGCAATCGTAATTACTTTTTGTGACGTTCTATACATACAATAGTCATGCCTTGCTAAATCTTGCAATCCACTCTTATTATAAACTAAAACCTATGAACTCACCAACTTTATGTTGACATTTTTAAACATGTATTTCTCAGGTGCATAACTCGTATGGACATTAATGAAGTGCATTGGAGTCCGCATTCATCAAGACTATTTTTCATTGATTTTCTCTTGCACTAAATCATCCTCGTTGTATTAAAATTATGATTTTTTGTGATGCAAACTCATAGAATATAATGCCCTAAATTTTAAAACGATAAAATAATAATTATGATAACAATATTATAGATATAATAAAACTAATCTAGTACTTATTAACTTCTACTACTTTATAAAGTGAACATCTAATATAAAATGTGATATCAAATTCAAATAGCATGAACATGTGATATACTTGGTTTTGAGAAGTACACGGTCAAAGTAACCACCTTAACTTCTATATTATTCGAATCCTCAGTTATCCATCGCTCTACTCATATAAGCATGTTCCAAACTAGTTATCTTCATAAACTCAATTCTTAAAAAAACCTAGACAAGTTCCAAAATAAAAATCCTCCTGATACGAAGGTTATGGAGTAGCATGTATCGGTTTTGGTTCACGCGATCATTACTTGAATTATGGGTAGTGATCATTGGTTTGTTTTGGGTAGTCCGTTTTGGCCTCATTCGTTGGTGGTTATTGTTCGTGGTTGGATTTGGTTTTGGTTTGTGTGGGAATAAGGTTCTGGCCGCGAGTGGTTCTTTAGCTGTTTGTGTACGTCGGGCATTGGGTTCGTTAGTAGGAGTTTAGATCGAGTTCGTGATTGGGTTTGAATCGCGGGGCAGATTTCATTGGTGTTCGGATGCGGAGTCTCATCTTCGTTTCCTTTCGATCATTCATTGTCAGCCTTGAGGTATCTATCGTTAATTATCATTTTTTATACACAATACACTAAACATAAGTTATTCATATTATATGTTAACATGATATATAAATATAAAAGATTACATTATTAATGAAAAGGAAGATTGTTGTGAATCATAGACAAAACAAAAGAAGTCATATATATTATGAATGTGCAAGAATTTATTACCATGATAGAGCAAAGCTTATCAAATATGGCTTAAGGATATTTAATCATGTTAATATACGGATGTGAGTTATAATGGCTATAAATTAAGACTTGAACATGTGAGGTTTGGCTAGTTTAATCGTAAGTCATGAATCGGTAAGTCGCGGGTCTTGAACGTATTGATCATGTGTAAGGTTTTGAACGTATTGAACGTATTGAAGTTTATGGACGTCAAGATTTGAGCATGAAATTTTAGTATCTTAAATGAAATACTAGGTATCATGTATATATTACTAATGAAAAAGAAGACTTGCATGAGAAACAAGAATAAGTAAACTATATGTAGCTTCCAAAATTGTTTTGCAAATAGTGCATGTTGACGTGCCCATATTCTTAATATTACATACTCATGAAAATGTTTATACTACTTGATATTAAAGTCATGACAACATTTTTATTATATTGGAGTTGTTTAGTAGATTATCCTACTAATCTACAGATTACACCATTTACAAAGAAGATAGAGTAATAAATACGAATTATATAAAAAAGGAACAACTTCAGAATATCATAAAAAGTGGTAGCTAGAATTTTAAATAATATTTTGCTCTTAATTCGTATAGATTCTTTAAAGAATGAGTAACTCTAGTTTTCATATACACGTTGAGTTGCTTTTAAGGTACAAATATTCTATCATTTCTTTTAAGGATTTGATTCGTATCTATTTGCACATTTGAGATCCCTATATATGTTCCATAGCCTTTGATTCGTTATTCGCTTGCTACCTATTTGATCACTTCGTCGAACCCTTTGAAATCGTTTGATATATGCTTCATTTAACACTACTATTATATGAGTTTATTCGTATGTTTGAACATGATCTTCTTTGGACATAATGTGTTTCGTTTCGATATGCTATATGAACCCTTTGTTTTGTTCTGATGCTCGAGCTATTAACTAGCCAATGGAGGTACCATAGCCGCGTCATTGAGGCACCAATGGCGTGACACTATCTGTGGTGGTGTGATCAGTCCACGACGTCCCCAATAGTTTTGTGTGCTCTATTATGCACTTGGCCATATTTGTTTTGATTTGATTTGTAGGGGGCGTATGGATGCATCCTTGGTACTTTGTTCAGTTCAGTTTTGGTGCATGGTTTAGTGTGGTGCCAACACCCCATTGCACATTTTGTAGGGTACATCTGGAGCTGCAGCTCCCATGTACAATTTGATATGATATGATATATATTTGATTGTAGGGTCTAAGCATGTGGCATGCTTTAGACATTTGTTTCGAGCTCGTGGGGCATTTCTATATGTTTGTTTGGTTATCTGTTTCGTTCAGCTCTTATGATATATGAAATCTTGCTACCCAGGTTATGGTGATTCCATTTCGTTTACTTATGTATTTGATCTATCCGTTTTGTTTATATCTGTTCACTGAGCTTTAGCTCAGCCGCATTTCTTTTCTCTGCGGTAGGTAATAAAGGGAAGCTGGGTTATCAGTGAAGAGTGCTTAGGAGCTCTTAGTGGACTGAATGGATGATAGTTTTCCCCATTTCATTTAAAATTGCTAAACTTTGGATTTTGGATTTTGTCCTCCGTTTAAACTCTGTACTTGGATTTATTTTCGTTTGAATGTCATTATGTTCTAGACCTATTAATTCCTTTGTTTTGTTGAGTAACTTTGTTGAACCATTTTATAAATAAAGTCTTTCTACGTTTAGACATTGGAGTTGGATTTATTTCACTTTTAGAAGCCATTATTGTCTTCTGAGCTATTTTATTTCCTATAGTTTTTGGATGAACAGCGATGAACAGTTTTACTTAAATAAAAATCATTCGATTGCGTTTGTATTTTGAATCAATATATGTGAGTGTACATATTTGAACCGATACTCCGGTTGGGGATGAATAAATGGGAACCGACTTGTTAAAAAACATAATATTATTTCAAATGTATCAACGCGGAAATACAATTATAAATGAACTCATGTAAGGTCAGAAGTTACCTTCCTTAAATCTTGGGATATGAGTATTCTGATAATTGTATACTCGCCCGGTTAACATTTACTCAACCACATATTTTTAGTGGTGTGTTACAGTGATGTATCTAAGCCAATTTATAGTAGAACTACGTTTGGCAATTATAACCTAGACTATAAACCATTTTATAAATAGTTAGCAACACATACAGCCTTTTCATTGAGTCAAACACACTACATTTTTGTTTACTATGTAAGTAGGGGGGTACGGAGCATGTATTTCGCCTTATAATGTGCGATTACTATTGCCTATGATTTGAGATATATCTTACTCGAGTTAGATATAGCCATCGATAAAATCTTAGCTATGAATTTATTAAACCTTCTGGATTTGATATTTTCATAGATAAGTATTTAATTATTCCATGAGTATTATTTGTTTCCTGAGTTATTTTGTCTGTGCTCATTATTTTTTCCTTTGCACGGCATCCTGCACTTGCTTATAATAAAGGATATTTCGCAGTAAAGCTATTACTTGTCATAACACCATGTCTTCCTCTGCGTATCCCTATTTCCAGCTGCGCCCTGCACTGCACCACTATCTTCACGCGCGTACTCAAGGCACTGCTAGGAACTGGTTACCGCAACAGACCGCTAGCCGCAATGGCCACTAGGCTATTAAAGCAGCCATTGACTGATAAGGAGTTGCACCGATATCCACACTGGTACTCATTACTTCTAGGCAATGTTGATCAACATCATCAGTCTCAGACTCTCAACTGAGTCATGCATCATCATCATATTAAGACATCAGCCAGCCATCATCACCGCGTTAGGCATCTCGAAGAGAAATATGGTCCCCTACCACTTCACAACCACAGCACACTAGAACCACCTAAGTCCTAATATTATAGTTCCTGCTGACCGCCCTATCGACCTCGTAGGGAGTTTAGGGTTCGACACAGCTGCATCATCTTGTATCTATTCTTTGCGTAATACTAATGAGGGCCACTTTTGAGGTGCAGACAAGCCAGTCATCACCTATTCACCCTGAGCAGACGTTAGAGAGAGATGAGGTATGAGCATTCGAGGATGCGTGAAGCAAGCAAAAAAAAAGAGAGAGATGTATAGTAAGATGTTAAGTAGATACCACTTCCAAAGATAGATGGGATTTAGCAAGAGTTGGGCGAGACATCAGAGGGACAGGGAACAGCATCATGAAGGGAGATAAAACAACTTATGCAGAGAGGTTTAGTGTTGGATGATAGCCTCAGTGAGTTTCGCATAGAGCCTATAATAGTGACTGAACAACCGAGCGATTTAAACGTAAAGCGAGAGACACTGCCAGAGGAAGTTTGAGGCAAATCAGATAGGCTCCGTTTCCATCAGAGAGGCGCATCAAGGAGGATAAAGGCATATCTGTGCAGATACTTTTATTATCACAGGAGATATTCGAGTATGAATTAAGCCTTCTATGCATCGATAAGTGTTATACTGGCTCTGTGATGTTAATAAGAAACATGGTACTCTTTTGGGAATGAATGTAACATAGTATAAAATCTAAGACGATGGTTTAGTAATATTACTAGGTTAGTGTATGTTTGAATATATAATTAAAGCAATTGGTACTTCCTTTAAATCCTCATTGAATCGCGGTGATGTTATAGATCCTCATATCAATATACGTTTCATGAAAAATCATCGTTATTACTTTAATTCTCTGTTAAATATGATTAAGCCAGCTGCCTCGAAGCTATTGAGTAAAGCCTATTAAACGATTTTCACAACCACTACTATAAACCATTTTACCACCACTATGATAAACTGAAAACCTATCGATCTTATAAAGCTATTTGCTATCAACTGAAAAAACAATGTACTAACAATCTTAAAAAATGCAGTTAGCCTATACCTATTTAATACAATTTTTATATGCATCATATACACACATTTACTGATCATCTTATGAGATAGGTTTGCTCTCACCTTATAAATTATTTATTGTCATTTCACAAACTAACTTTTGGAGACGAAGCCAATAGAGCAACCTTGAGCTTTCATCTTATGAATTATAATTATACATAAAAAAAAAATATATGATACAGACCCTTAGGACAAACACTAATTAATACGAAAAATGAGCATATCATCGAATATTCCTCACATATACATAGCCTGATCAACAAGTCTCAATTCAGGAAGGGCCATGGAATGCAGTAGTAGTCACCTAGACATACTTTCAACCTTGTCCAGAATCAGATGTTTCTAACTGATTAAAAAACACAAAAGCAAAATTTGAGTGCGTATATCCTAAGATGTGCAAGATATGAACATTATAGAATTGAACTCACCTTACACCAAATCCTAAGCCAAAAAGACGAGACGCATCACTAGTCACCCTAAGACAACCCACCAACGAGTTTGGTCGCCATTAAGGAGTTTGCTAAACCCTCATCCAACATCGACTTAATGCCGTAGAACTTAGTAAGTGTGACGTCATCATAAGTATAGATTCGTTATCCCCTGGAAGGGAAAACGTTGTAGCAGCCGAGAGGAACGGATAAAACCACTAGGAGTTCGAGCTTTGGTTATGACGATAAATTTGAACCTACCGCCAAAAATCTTGGATACTCGAGCTAAAGCAATTGAGGAGGAAAGTATTGAGAGGAAAAAACTTTGTAGTATAGACAAGGAGTTTGAAACTTGTCCCGGAGGAGGACACTCTGTATTGAGAAGCGAAGTTGGTTACCACGTCTTGGAGGATTAAAAGATTTGATTATGCAGGAATTGCATAAGTCTAAGTATCCTATACATCCTGGATCCGACAAGATGTACCATGACATGGAGAAGTTATATTGGTGGCCCAACATGATAGCAAAAATCACCACCTAGGTGAGTAAGTGTTTGAAATGCTCGAAGGTCAAAGCTGAGAATCAGAAATCATAAAGTTTACCGATACAACCTGAAATATCCTAACAGAAGTGGGAGAAGATCACCATGGACTTCATCACGAAGTTACCCAAGACATCAAGTGGTTAAGATACGATTTGAGTAATCGTCGATCGTCTTACTAAATATGCACATTTCTTGCCAAAGAAGGAGACCGATATGATGGGAGACTAACGAGACTCTACTTGAAAGAAGTAGTCTCAAGGCATGGAGTGCTAGACAAGCTTCATTTCGTTGAAGAGCCCGTGGAAATTATGGACCAAGAGGTCAAGCGGTTGAAGCAAAGCCGCATTCTCATAGTCAAGGTTCAATGGAACTCTAGGAGAGGTCCAGATATTTATAAACTAAAACCTATGAACTCACAACTTTATGTTGACATTTTTAAGCATGTATTTCTCAGGTGCATAACTCGTATGGACATTTATGAAGTGCATTGGAGTCCACATTCATCAAGACTATTTTTCATGAATTTTCTCTTGCACTAAATCATCCTCGTTGTATTAAATTTATGATTTTATTGTGATGCAAACTCATAGGACCACTTGTTAGAAACTTATTTATTTCAAAAGTATCAACGAGGATATCTTTTAAACGACTCATGTAGAGTTCGTTCTCTTATATCTTTTGCTTATGTATTATGAACTAACGCCCCCGATTACCATTCTGCTGCCACATGTTTTGGGGGTGTTACATCAAGCTGATGAATAGGCCAATGTCGAGATGCCGCTAAACTAAGTATAGTGCGAATGATAGCCGGTTTGACAACCGGACTAAAAGTCTCATCACAGTCCACATTAATTTGTTGACTGCAACCATTAACAACAAGGCGAGCCTTGTATCTGATAAGGGATCCATCTACAAAATACTTATGCTAGAACAACCACATGGAACGAACAATGTTCATGTCAGGTGGTCGAGGAAAAAGAGTCCAAGTTTCATTTTCAATAAGCGCATTATATTCATCAGTCATGGTAATTTTCTAATTAGGATTATTAAAAGCTGCAGTATAAGACTTTGGTACAGGAGAGATAATGGACACATGACAATTTTATTTAGGATTAGGCTTAGTGATACCTAGTTAAGAACGTGTGACCATGGGATGAGACGACTTATTGTTTTTTTATGAAGTGGTGGATGTGGCGGAAGCTAGGGTATCAGGATGGGTATTGGGTTGGGATTGAGCTTGGCTAGGAGTGGGTGCTGAAAGATAGGCGAAGGCCGGTATGTGGGATTGGGATGGGGAAGAAGGTGAGGATGAAGTGGGGTCGTTGGGCTCAATAGGTGTGGGGATGGACGGAGCAATAATAGGAGGAGTATTCGGCTCATCATCAAAAAATGTATAAGATGGAGCAGATTTAGGTGTAACAGAACCATAGGAAAAAACGGCTTCGTCAAATGTGACGTTGATACCATGTAGAATAATATTGTTCCCTTAATCTCAATCGATTACAATGCCGGTGTATATATAGATAATACAATAGGGTAAATAGGTTAGGCCCAATATTAACACACGGGCCTAATAACTATTATGGCTAACAATTGTAAAATGATAGATTTAAATTCGAAGAACAAAATCAAGAATTAGATTTTTAATATCCGGTCGACTCTTTTATTATACGTGATTGGTAGTATATGTATATGATTAGATCTCTTAGATTGAAAGTCACAGCTAAATTTACTCTAGTGCAAAAAGTGTTCTAAAAGAACTAGATAACACTTCTTTCGTTTCATATTTATTGTCCGCATTTTTATTTTGAGTTTCCCAAATTAATTTTACACTTCTAAAAATAGATAGGAAATTTAATATGATTGTACCATATTACCCTCCCTTGAGTTTATTGTTACAAACATTCAAGAAGTTCAAAACTAATTAATTAGGGGTAATACTGTCATTGTGTAAAAAGTAATAGGGAGATTTACATGTATATCCTTACAAAAACTCAAAATTACACCAATATCCTAGTAAATTGTATAATTACTTCTATATCCTTACAAAGCTTCATAATACACATACTTATCCAAAATCACATTTTTATCATGTCTTTTTAGATTTAATATTAAAAACTTTTACATAAATATTATTTGACGTGTTATTTTACTTCCTTACCCTCATCTTCAAGTTAAAGAA
>BQNB010089597.1:0-11807 GCA_026074375.1 Tanacetum coccineum
GTTCCTATCAGGTACAAATACAACACAAATAAAGTCTTCCAAAGCTGAAGATGTCTTCTGAGTTCTCTTGGTCTTGAAACTTGTACTACAGCTTAGATCTTTAGTGTCTTTACTTGTACATGAACCATTGTAGTATGCATGAGTTAGATTAACTTCCCCTCAATTCATACAGCATGTCTTGAAAAGCTTTCTTCTTAGACTTCTTTTTGGCGAAGTTTTTGAATCAGCTTCCCCCCAAACCAACATCCCTATCTTGAGCAGATTCTGAAACTTTAATGTAGCTTCAACCATATTCTATATGTCATTGACGTGCATAGTGGAATTTTGTAGAAGAAAAACCACACCAAATACTACTGCTACTTGTCATTGGATCTTGGTGAATATTCGTTCGGGGGTACATGCGAGAAATCGGCAACAATTCTTCTCACGTATGCAGAATACTTCACAAACCATACTAAGTAAAGTAGTATACACTACTTCCCCCTGGAAGTTGACCTGGTAACATCAAAGTCATCTAAGTCCCGGATGTACACATTTTCCCCTATGATGGTTGCGAACTCTCGGAAGCATCATTGTCGTGTACGTCCATATACTCAAGAAGTTCTTGTCTGAAGCACAAGTCTTGAAATCCAAACGAACCATTACCCTCTTGACTTCAGAAACCGTAGTAGGAGATGAAGCAAGAATCAAGAAAACTTAATATAATCAAGGTCTTGTATATGAAGGTTGTTGAAGAACTTTGAGAATATTGCTTAGACTGTGAAGTACCATTGTCTTGGAATAGCACAATAATATCCCATGAGAATTGCTGATTACATCTCAACCTTTAAACTCTCTACCTTACTTACCAACCTCGTATTCTATCGACTATTGTTGTGATCACTTGGTGAAGTAAACCCGATATACCAAACTTAAAAATGAAGTAGAATCCCCCAAATTTGTTACTTAATCTTGCATTGTTCTTGATTGAAGAATGGTGCAAGATTAAATCTATAAGTACTCTATACTCAACCAGAAAAGTATAAGAAGTACAACACGTCTTTAAATTATACACATCGACATTTGCGTGTGACACTGAGTACTACAATGTAACTCCTTTAAGTGATAGCTATAACCCGTGAGCACTACAACATAACTCCTTACATCAGGAAATAACTAGATAATCCAAGTCTCAATCATAGCTGTATACGTTCAAGCAAGTCATCAATTGATAGAGTGGGTTTGAAGAAAAGGGGTAGAAAATAGAAGGAAGTCTTGAGGATGAAATAAGTAGACGCCTTTGTAAAACCCACTTCAATCTCAAATAAGGGATACCAAATCAACTCCATGATCACTTGTCATCGTAATCCGAATCTTTAGCCGTTTTTCATTTTAGTGAATCTTATTTGGATCATTTTAGTGTTATGTATCATGTTTTTTGTGTTGTTGTTCATGAATGTTGTTGAACTAGGACAAATGTTGTTTTGAATTGTCGTTAATAGACAAACATTGTCTAGTCAAATTTGTCATGATCATGTTTTAGTACCCGGCTCTATCCAATATCATTACCAATCTAAGAAATAACAAAACACATATCCCTTTTGATTAGTAAGAAATGCAACCTACGTTTTAAGTCTATAAAACCGGCCCAATCATTATATCATCTGGCCCACTTGTTTTGTGTAAAAAATTCTAGTTTGTTGTATTAGACCAACAATTGAGACTCGGTCCAAGTTTTTTCATACAGAACTCGGTCCACAATCATCAGCTTCAATAGCTGGCTCACTCCACAATACGGGTTAATAGGAATTCTAGCCTAAGTTCTTCCCAAGTTGTATCCGGGCCTAACATATCCTTTAAACCCGATCAAATCCAAAATTAGGGGTAAGAGATATAAGAATCCCTAAACTTACTCATTCCCTAACCCTAATCTCTAAAATTAAAAACACGCAGTCACTATCTATCTTTTCTCCCAAAGAATAGATCGAACAAATCTGATCATCTCTTCCATCTCAAATCGACTCCCATCCCTTATAACTCCACCACAGTAAACCTACTTCAATATCTTCCATGAAACCCTTTTTATTCTTTTGTGAATCTAAGAACCAAAGTGATTAAGTTCTTCATCATGTGTAAAGGCAAGAAATATAAAGTTCTTCAAGATCTCAATATCGAGGTCTCGGGTAGCTTTACTTTGAGTTGTGTGTCTCTCAAAATGAAGTATAGTTTATAACAAATTTATTATACAACTAACTTTATGTTCGTATATCAAAGGGGTTTTATCTCCTTATAGATTAATGATGTTTTGTTTTCGTGTTTTAATCTTTTGATGATCTTGAAACACACGAAAAAACTAAGATCATATGGGTTTATCATTTAATTTTGAGTCTTGTTTATGATTAAAGATGGATATAGGTTAGATGTAGTTGTGGAGTAGTGATTGAAATGTGATGAAGAGTTATTAGGATTAGTTGGATTTGAGAGGCTGTTGTTGATGTAGTGATTGTTGTTGATTTAGTTCATTGTTGTAATTGATGTTGTTATAGTTTGGTTTAAATCAGAGTTGCTTATTCGGTTGACGCAGTACTGCGAATCCGGTTGCCTCAATATTACGAATTCGGTGACCAAAAAATGTGAGTCTGGAGACACTTACATCACTATGAGTTCAGTGAAACTTGCAAAACTGCGAGTTCGGTGAAACTTGCAAAACTGCAAGTTCGGTGTCCTTGCATTTGTACTGTCGTCCTTGTTGTCTTTATCTTCTTCTCAGCAAAACAACAAAACAATTGACAAATAAGCTAAAAAGGTGGTTCTATGTTCCCTTGATGTTTCAAATCGTGACCAATAAGCTAACAAGAAATAAGCTCTTAACTTTGGAGATAAGCTGTCAAAATTAGATGTTGAACCCAAGCAACCACGAATAAGCTGAAGGCCCAAATAAGCTCATAAGAAGAAAAAACTCAAAAAAATAAGCTGAGAATAACATGAAGGACCAGATTAGTTTTGTTAAGTTTTTGAAGCAAAGAGACCAAAAGAACTTGACAAAAAAATAGTAAAACTATTATAAAACAGAAATACGTAACAACATAAAAAAGGGTAATTCGCGGCCTTTTTCTAGAGTAAGCCCATGAAAATACGCCATCAATGTGCTTATAATAAGCTGAAATTAAGCTGTAAACATGAAGACAACACACACGAATACAATACATCCCCGGTTAGCTCTGATGCCAATTGTTATGACCCAAAACCACTTTCACTTCACCATGGATTTGATAAGAAAAATAGATAAGAAGAAAAATGAAGAAGAGTAGAGAAAGGTTAGAGAGAGAAAGTAGAGAGAAGAAAAAGAGTGGTTGAATTACAAATGTAAAATGAACAAATGGAACCAACACCCTCTCCACACTTGGAGAGGGGTATTTATACTTACACCATGAGGCTTACATGCCTATGGGCTTTCTATGGGCCAGGCTCAGGATTACTTGGGATTACTTGGAATTACTTGGGCTTTACCCCATAACACGTAACCAATTAGATTACATAAACGAGCCCATTTACCCGATCTAGCCTATTACAACATATAATTAAATAAAGACCGAAGCTTCCTCGTTGAGTGACCGAGCTTCCTTGTTCGACTCAATTTTTTGAGGCTAACATGTGCCCATTATACTTTAGGTAGAGATGCCTAATATATTACGGGAAGATGCACCCATTATTATATGAGTTTAATATGTGAATTGTTGTTGTGTACTATTCCTTAATTCTTATATATATATATATATATATATATATATATATATTATAAATATATATATATATATATATATGCATATCTTCTCACTTTTGTCCTACCTAAACTATATGCACAGCAAATGAATTTATTACTTAAACCTACGAGCTCACTAACTTTATGTTGACGTTTTCAAGTATTCATTTTCAGGTAATCAAATTACTATGCCTAAGAAGGAATAGAGCCTTCTCTCATTGCTTAGAAAGACCTAGGACGTAACCCTTGTGGGTTACTCGTCCCTTGTATTTCTTGCATTATTATCTTTATGTTTAAGTTGACTATTTGACTTTATTGTAATTGTCCCGAGTTGTGGGATTATTATGACTATGTGGCTATGTTGTTGTGGTATTTATTATCAACGGTACAAGTCTTCGCTTGTGTTGGAATTCGTCATAACATAATTATGTAAATCTTTCATAAATTCTCTATTGTTTTATATCACTGTGTTATGATGAACTTGTCCATTACACTTCGTGTTTTCGCCTTAGACGGGGTATGATAGATTGGTATCAGAGCCATTGGTTATAGAAAACTAGGTGGTTTTGACCTAGTTTATAACCTAAGTACCCTCATATAGTACACGTAATAGGAACTGTGTATGCATTTAGGTATATGTGTATTGCTTATAAATTGTTAGTACTTACATGAGATTTATATGTGCTATTTGAAACACTCCTAGAATGCGATGATAATAAAGGCATGCTTATGTGGTGTAAGTATTACGAGGCGTTTAGACCTATGCGTTGCACGCGGGTTGTATGCGTTAGTTGTCTGCGAATACGTTGTAGCATTAGGTTTGTGAAATTACTTGTAGCTTGTTGTTCGTACGTATGTGATTGCAATGTGTGCCCTGGATGAAGTTATTGAATTTTGTTGTTTTTAATTTTTGAAGTATTGTATTACTTTGTATGTGATGGGTTTTGTCTTTTCCGTTGTGTAAAACTCATGATGTTTAAAAGCGGTTGTTATGTTGTTATTTTGGTAATGTAGGCTATTGTTTTATGGAATGTTGTATTTTAGTTAAAATAAAATTGCAAAGGGTCTTCAAATTTGATGTTTTAGATTGTGTCGGGCAGTTTTATGTTTCAAATTTAATTTTAAGGGGTTTAGTTTGTGCCTTTTATATTTTGTGAGGGTTTAGTTTGTTGTTTTTAGAAATTGAAGGCTTTAGTTTGTGTAATCAAGGGAATTGAGAGTTATATATTTTCCTGTTGGTATGACTTGACCGTCATATTAAGTCCTTGTGTCTGTTACGCCATCTGAGTTTCCATGGTAATGATGGTAGGCTACTTTGATCTCCACCACATGTTGGTCTTTATATATCCCCAATTTTTTGTCCATTTCATTACTCACTCCACCACTTTTCTTTTACTGTATTTGTTTTTTATTTGATCTAATATTGTTACCAATGGCAGCACTTAGCCCATCCAATGTTATTGCAAGGCGTGTGGTGGATGATCTCCTAGAATTTAACGGTAAGACTTCTGTCTCAAATGCTTTGAGTTTTTTCAACGCCCAACAAATTATTGAGGGGCGTCGTTTTGTTAATTGGATGCACGATGAAGTGCAAACTTCTAGGACTTTGCTTGGTCAAATGAATGCATTGATTGCTGAACTGGAAGCAATAGAAGATCAGAGGGAAGTGTTTGATTCTTTGATGTCTCTTAGAGAGGATAGGCGCAATGAGAATGATAAGCTATTGGGGTTGAATGACTTGATTACTCAGGCTTTGAAGGAGATTCAGGCTAAAGAGGCATATGTAGATGCTGCAAATAATTCTGGCTAGGGAAGAGGATGGAAGTCTTTTGTTCTGGTGACTGGTGGCTTTTGTTATTTTGTTGATTGTCTTAGTTTATGGTCTGTTGGGTCTTGTTTTTAAGGTTTTATTATCTTTTGTTATGGTGGTGTTGCTGTAAGTATAGTTTGTAGGTTTCATAAGTAAGGTGTGGTTGAACTTTGGATGTTGCTTTGAAATCTATGAATGAAAAGTTACTATTAAGAATATGAATTTTTGTTATTTTGTATCTGAATGATTATTTTCTTTATGGTTATGTTAATGGATTATGATTGTGTTGTTTAGGTTTGCCGGTTGATTGTGTTGGTTGTATTGTTTTCCCAAAAAGTAGTAGTAGTTGTCATTGATTTAGCCAAACACCCCTTTGTTAGTTTGTTAATACTATAGACTTGTGGCATTTTACGCCTCTTAGTTTAGATACATCATTAGTGATGATTTTGTATGTTTTGTTGTTCTATGGATGTTAATTATTGTTCAGGAAAGTATTAAGTTGATGATGTTTGCTGAGTTAATTTGTCAATGGAAGCTTAACTGTTAATGAGATATGATAAATGAAGTTGTATATGAACTGGAATATAGGTTTGTGTGTCCTGTTATCATGATGCATTTTAAGCCATTTGTTTTAGTAAAGAGAGGTGCAAGTAAGTTTGTTGTTTGGGATAAATTTGTTTCTCAAATTTATCTAGTGTTTGGTTTGTTTTTGAGTTTGTGTTTAAGTTGAAAGTAGATGTGTTTGATATTAACAAAGAGGTGGAGAGCACTAAATAAAGCTTCATGTTGTGTTTGCTATTGTATAATAAGTTTGATGTTGCGAAACAGTTGAATGATATATTTTTACTCAATGCAGCAGATCATGGTGGTTAAAATGGGTATGATTTTGATGCAATGGACATGATCGTAGTGTTTAGGAAGAGTCTGCACAATCTATATAGGCATATTCTTCTGCATCGCCCATATGACCGCCAGGTTGTTTGGTTATGCGCTAAAAATATGATCCACTTCTGTACATGAATGTTTATAAGATTTATCTTTATTTTGATTGTTAATCTTTTGTGCAGCAAACTGGAATTCAGACGGGTGTACAGCATTTCGCATGCTGATGATACCTGCGCCGTCTAATAAGAGTTTACTAAAGAGGACTCCAAGTTCTATGCTACATGTTAGGTTCCTAATTAGATGATATGATGTTGTTTTTCTGCTTGTTAGTCACTTTCAAATCAGGATGATTGTAATGAAATTTGTTTAAAATTTCCAAGTTCTATGCTAGTAGTGCTTAGGAAGAAAGTAAAGATTAAGTATTCGAAAATAAGGTCTGAATCTTGTTAATAGGACTTGCTGGTGCCTTAATACAGGTTGTTGAAAGCCTCCTTAAAAACAATGTTTCGAGTGTAGTGCTTTAGTTCCTTATCTTCATCTTCGATCATTAAGATTTTAAGACCATTAGGTGTTGTAACTCTAGATAGCGTGACATAAAGCTGACCATGACTGAACACAGGATTAGGTAAATAGAGACCGACATAATTAAGAGACTGCCCTTGGCTTTTGTTTATTGTCATTGCGTAGCATGGTTTGACTGGGAATTGTCTTCGTTTCAAAACAAATGGTCACTTTGACTTTGCTGATGTGAGAATGATTTTGTGTATAACGACGTGGTCCCCTATATGTGACCCGGTTAGGATTTTTGCCCGAATTATGAATTGGGCAAGCTCGGTGATGATTAGTCTAGTGCCATTGCATACTCCCTTGCTTGGATATACATTCCGTATGAGCATTATTGGTAGTTCCTTTTTTAAACAGAGGGCATGAAGGGGCATCCTTGGAAAATTCAAGGAGTTTAAGAACTTAATAGGGTATAGGTTATGCTGGTCTAGAGTATCTGTTGAGCCCTTACAAATTTCATCCGCGCTATTTTAAGTGACTGACTCGCCTCCTAACTTTTTAAACATGTACTCGTTTATTGCATCAGTATCATCATTCCGTGGAGTTAGAATTGCTTTTTTCTTAAGATACTAATCGTCAGTTTGCCTTGTAGTAAAATCGGGATATGTTACCGATACAATCTTTTCAATAGGCAAGTTCCATGATTTAATAAGAAATTCTTATGGAATCTGAATCCATGTTGGTTTATCATCCGCCTCCTTTTTTTGCTGGCAATTTGCCGTCACCAACAGCCAAAACCCATCTATTGAAATTTTGTTTCGAGTATCAATTTCCCCGTTTCCAGTATACTTATTCACTCGCATGATGCCTATAAGTGTGTATATTTTGCAATGTTTCCACAATTCGGACCTGTTTATGCAAGCTTGAACTATCTCTGGTCTTTTTGCTTTTGGAATAACTAGGAGAATCTGTTTAAAATCACCCCCAGCAACATGGTCATACCTCCAAAAAGGCGATTCCTTTTCTCTGGAATTTTGTATCCTAATATATCTCACAACATCTTGTCTAAAGCTTCAAAAGCGTATCTCTGAGTCATTGGTGCTTCATCCTAGATAATCAGTTTAACTTCTTGCATGAGTTCTGCTAAATACGTGTTTTGCTTTATCCCGCATGTGTTGTTCTTCATTAATTTGAGCGGTATAACGAATCTACTATGAGCAGTCCTCCCTCCTGGTAGGAGTAACTATGCAATGCCTATTTCAATTTAGAACATTGAGTTCGTCATGAGTATGTGTTGCAATACATAATTTTTTAAAAAAACCAATAATTATCTATGTATAAAATGGCTTAAAACGGCTTACCGGAAGATGCTACAGCAAGAACAATCATTCATGCTGATCTTAATCTTGCGATTATGGTCTTGTATAAAAACGTTTTCCCTATTCCTCCAGGTCCATGAATGAAACAAAATTGTCCTTGTTGATTGTACACAGATTCAATCACCTGTTCATATATTAAACGTTGTTCCGGGTATAACATTGAATGAAGTTGTTCATGCTCAACTTCACTCTTGTTCATATCAAAAGCCAACGCTTCTCAGATCAGACGATTGTCAAGGTTTGTCAGCTGTAACACCCCCAAAATCATATCGCATCGGAAGAATGTCCGGGGGAGTTACTTCATAATACACAACGCTAGATACAAGAGAACGACCTCTAAATGTGTCGTTTGAAAAATAATCTCGTTGATTTCCTTGAAATTGATATAACATTTGTCCCATAATTGCATCACCATGAAAAACTTGAATGTATAGACTCCAATGCACTTCAAGTAAGCCAAGTATCTATATCACCTGAGAAAACATGCTTAAAACGGTCAACGTAAAGTTGGTGAGTTTATAGGTTAGTTTAAATATGAATGTAAGTTTCAATTGAATGTATTTGTCCACTGTGTCATCACAGTACCATGTAAAAATCCCAAAGATTTATAAAGAATGCACGACACATTTTATGTCACCAAAAGTACCAATCTTATCCCAAAGATTTATAAAGAATGCATGACCAATTTAATGTCACCAAAAGTACCAATCTTATCCCAAAGATTTATAAAGAATGCATGACCAATTTAATGTCACCAAAATGTTTCAAGTATGTATTGCCACTTTATTCAAGGCATAGTAAATATCCATGTGAGTATAAAACAATGATTACAATTACTCTAAGTTCATGAAACCGATGCACTAATATAACAGTAAGAGTTCATATGTAAGTATTGTGGGCCCTGTAGGCCCAACCAATCGTAATCCGACATGTTATAACGTTCGTTTGCCCAGTGATAGCTAATCACCCGAACGGGGATTGTCAATCCCGAATAGATCTATTTTATATCATTCGCGTGGACATCACGCTATAACGTTCGTTACCGGCGATAGCTAATCACCCGAACAGGGATCCACACCCGAATAGATCTATTTCATAACATTCGCGCTCACCCTCCAAGTGATTTACAGTTCATGAAGCTGTGACGTAGACTTATATATACCCATCACAGGTGTCCCCTCCAAGAACACTCGGGCAGTGATTTAAAGAATATATACTCCCGTTACCGGTGTCCCCTCCAAGAACACCCGGGCAGTAAAGTAAAAATATGTACTCCCGTTACCGGTGTCCCCTCCAAGAACACCCGGGCAGTACCGTTTTTGTCATCATTTAAATCCGCTTAAGCTAATCCGTAATCCTTTTTCAAAAGTAAAATATGCATTCGTGACCAAAAATGAACTCAAGTAATGTATCCCATAGCGAGCTATGTAAATGAGTATTTAAACCAATTTGTAATCAACCATGTAAATGCATTTGTAAACAAGCATGTTCTCACCCCAAAAATATATGTAAAACCAGTAAAACATGGGGCTATAAACTCACCTCGATGATGTAGAGCGATTGACAATTAGACATCTAGTATGCGCAACACAAACGGAAGATGAAGCGGCTCGATCAAGAAGTCGCAACTAATCTTAACGGCTAAGACCCACTAGCCTAGGATAATGTATTTGGATTTCCCGATGAATGGTAACATCAACGCGACGCGTTGATAAAGATTTAGATTTAAAGTTGTAATAGTTTTGTGGTTGGTTAAATAAAATAAATCGAAAGTAACGCAAAGTATGTAATATATCCCGTATATATTACATATGAAAAATGAACAAGTATATAATTCGTATCGTGAATTATATAATAAAGAGAAACAATCCAAAGATTAATGTGAAATGTATAATAAGTGTGAGCAACTAATTAAACCAATTAGTTTGATCCGTTTCTGAAATCACCATTTAACTGAATAAAAAGTTCTTATGTAAACGTAATCGTACGTTTTAAGATTACCAATTAAATTAAACGATTTTTGTAAAGCTTTTACAATAACCTGACAATTATAAAATAGAAAATAATATTTTATAAACTTATATTTCGTTTCCTCGACGGGTCGTGGCTAAAATTGTTGTCTCATTTGTAAAAGTAAAGTTTTCGTTTGTGGTCGGATTATCGTATAGTTATATTTTAGTATATTTTTAAAATATAACTTAGTCTCTTTTACCGGATTTAAAATAATATCAGTTTCAGTGAATCATTAATAGATATAGAAAATTATATAAATTTCGTCATGACCTTTCCGGTTATATAACATTTTCCAGATTTATAAAATCTAATGTTATTCCACTTTTTCCATTTTTCAACAAACCGCGCGTTGCAAAATATCTACATGTTTTAAATATATATTTAAAACTAAACAAATTAATAAATACCATATTTATTTAACCATTAACCACCAATTTGTTCCAATTTATAATTTATAAAGTCTCGTGTTATATTTATTAGTCAAGTGTATAAACCAAACGAACCCTCGTTGTTTCGCTAAACCAAACGCACCCTTTTGTACAATTCTGCTATCCCAAACGCCCCTTTTGGGTGCAACTGCCCAACCAAACACACCCCTTGGTGTATAATCTGCCAACCAAACGCACCCTTTGCGGTGTCCGCCAAACCAAACGCACCCCCATGGCTGTTAAACAACCATCCAAACACACCCGTTGTTGTTATAACCTAAACCAAACACACCCTTTCACTTTGTCATTAAACCACACGCCCCTTGGTGGTGGCTGTTAAGCCAAACGCACCCCTTGGGTGGCTGTCGCAGCCAAACGCACCCTAATCAGGCTGACCCGGAACCAAACGCACCCTATTTGGGTGACTGAAAACCAACAACACCCTGTTCGGTTTTTATTAACCCAAAACGCACCCTTTTTGGTGGTGGTGAAATCAAACGCACCCTTTTGGTGCAAAAGTCCCAATGCACCCTATTTGGTATAAACTGCATAAACAAACACACCATCATGGTGTTTCTTTACAACCAACGCACCCTAATCTTGCGAAACAACAAACCACGCACCTCTTGGTGTTATAAGAACCAAAACGCACCCCTTTGGGTGAAGATGTGGTGGTGCGTGGTGATATGATGATGATGTTGAGATGATGGTGACGGCTGTGGTGGAGTGGTCATGGTGGCAGTGGCGTGGAGGTGGTGGTAGTGTGTGGCAGCGAGGGTGGGGCTCGGTGTAGGTGATAATAACGGCGGCTGAGTCGCGGTGGGGTAGTAGATCAGGTAGATCGAAGGTAGATCTACACATTTGTATATTTTTTGGGTGGCGGCCGGCGGCGGCGATGGTGGCCGGAGGTTGGCCGAAAAAAATGACGACGACGGTGGGAACTCGCCGGAAAAAAAATAGAGAGAGTGTGTGTGTTTATATATATCAAAAATGTGTGGAAACCCTAAATGCTCCATATATATAATATAAAGTTATAAAACAATGTG
>BQNB010089597.1:13554-27365 GCA_026074375.1 Tanacetum coccineum
AGATTCTCTCCCGTTGCTACTTTCGTTGCCATGAAAAGTCAAAGTTTCATTCCCATAGGGATCATGAATAAGTTTCTCATCGCACACGATCACGACGTGACATCTTCTTAACCAGTCCATACCGATAATGACGTTGAAACTACCCAATTCTATGGGCATTAGATCTATGCTGAACGGATGGTCTAAGAAATTTAAAGTACAACCTCGTATAATAGTGTCTATCCTGACTATTTTCCCATCTGCTAGTTCGACATCATAACTATTTATATACTCGTATCTCAATTATGCAAGCACTTAGTAACTACTAATGCTAAAATAGTGTATGTCATGTAAGCATATATATTTGCAAACAAGTAATGCATGTGTGTCCCGTGCAAACCCCATTTTGAATGCAGTGTTTGAAAATGGTTATAGTGCAGACAAAACTTTTGACCTGGTTCTCTATAACCTTGGCTCTAGATACCAATCTGTAACACCCCCAAATCTGGGTAGCAGCGGAATGTTGAATATCCGAGGGCGTTACTTCATAGATCAATAGCACAAGATATAAGAACGACCACTAAACGTGTCGTTTAAAAAGATACATTGGATTTAACAAAATACTTGTTCATTACATAAGCTCACAACTTCAAATTGTTCGATGATATAAATAAAGATTCCAGTTTATAACAAATGTTCCCAAAATGTTACGACCCAAATCTTTAATATTGACTCTTCAATTAGTGACTTCTAATGTATCATTGCACCTCGTGCCTTATTGACCTGAGAAAAACATGCTTAAAACGTCAACATAAAGTTGGTGAATTCATAGGTTTATGTATGTAAACTGTAGGACCGCAAGATTTCCAAGTGTATGATTAAGCAACAAATGCAAACATCATAAAAAGTAATTACGTTTTCCTAAGCTCATGACACTGAAGCTCGACATGTATGGATGCAATAAATTGCCAACATTGCCCGTGAATGATGTTCTAACCCGCAACATCCTAAATCTGACATGGTATACGTTTGTTGTTCGGCAACCCGGCACAGTGAGCGCTACTCACCCAAACGGGGATGTAAATCCCAAATAGATATATTTATAACATTCGCACTCACAATCTAGTAATTAACAGTTCATGATAAAGGGCTCAGTGGGTTATCGCTACTTAGGCAAACACGTAATCATAGTATAAAATGTACACTTGCGTCCAATTTGTAAAACAAAGCATGTTCTCACCCCAAAGATGTAAATCATTTAAATAATTGTAAAACATGGGGTTATGAACTCACCTTAGTAAGTAGTCCTCTGAAAATAATAAATACGGCCAGTCTGAGTGTACCAGTTTAGACTAACGACTTAATGTGTAAACTACAATAATTTGCTAGTTTATATATACTGTTATCACTTGTGTGGTGGTACACATATTTAATGTATTTGTCATGCTTGATGGCTCTTGGGAAGGTATACGATTACACACGTTTTTGTATACGTATAAACGTTATTAATAAATATATTCATATTTATTAAGTCGTAGTTTAACTTGTATGATATCCGGTAACTATATAACTCGACCAGTATGTTAAGTGGTTATTAAATTTACCTTTGTCCATGAAATACCCTTAGGTTTTCTATATTTACAAAAACAGTCCCTATGTTTATGAAAATATAATATTTACACTTTAAACCCTTATGTTTCCAAAATTACACTTTTAGTCCTTCAATTTTCCAATAATTGCACTTTAGGTCCTTATATGTTCCAAACAATCCCTTAAGTTTTAGGAATGTCCAAAACAGTCCCTAGACTTAGAAAAATTAGATTTTGGCAGTTTTAACCCTCTAGTTTACGAATTTACACTTTTAGCTCCTTAACTTTATAAAAACCACATTTTAAGTCCAATTAAGTTCTAGCAAGTGGCATTTGGTTTTAATAGACTCCAATAAGCCATATAAGCTGGGTCAGCCTATTAGACCCGTTAAGGTCCAATAAGCAATCTAAAGGTCCATTTGAGTTTTTAAAGGCACAAAAGCCCTCGTTAAGTCTATTAAAACTTACTTAAAACTGTTAAGCTAAAAATAAGCTCGGCTGAGCTTATTTAAGCTTTTTCGAGCTTATTGGGCTCGTTAGCCCAACAACCCTTAACCCAAATGTTTGCAAAATGTCCATTAAGGTTTTCTTATGTGATCTAATTCATTTTCCTATCTTAATAAGCTTATTTAGGCCTGTTTAATACATTTTAACTGGGTGGCTTAATTAATAAGCTAATAAGCTCCGATAATGGGCTTTTGGGCCCATTACAAGTCCGATAGATGTTTTACATGTTTGGACATGATCCATTTGGGTCCATATACTTCTCTAGGTTTATAATAAGTCAATACCTATAAGCTGTCTAAGCTCACAAATAAGCCGCCAAAGCTTATTTGTGGCTTATAGGCCTTCGTTAGTCATAGTAATGGGTCGTTAAGCCCATTTAGGGTTAGTTTGGTTTTCTAAAAGGTAGGAAGGGTCAATGTTGATGAACACACATGTGTAGGGTCCTAGATAAGCTTGAGGGACTTATAAATAAGCTGTAGCTTATCAAACAAACTTGTTTGGACCGGTTTGGTCTCGGGTCGTATACCCTTGAAGGTTTAACAAGCCTACGATGGCCCATTGATTTTCCCCTAGCAAACGAAACTTATTCAAAAGATCCTAGTGATAAAAGGTTACGTATTTAGCTCGCACTCGTTGAGATTAATTATCCGCTTAATCACATACACCCAGTCCATGATCTAATTATGGTATTCCCCAAGCCAGACATTTCAGTTTGTTAAAAAGTTAAGCGTATAGGGTTTGGATAATTCGAATATATGTGATTAGCTTTTCAAGGTAGTTTTCCATTTTTGGAAATCTTATGGCGTAAGCTTATTGCCTAACTCGATATTAAACCACGCTTTTATACACGTTAGCACCCACACAAGATCATGTCTTGTAATAAGTGTGTGGGAACCATGCATGGGTTAAACATGCACGTTCATCAAGCTTATTTACCTTGTTACCCACAGTGTTACGTGACTCTTACCACTACATGATTAAAATGAATGAGATATAGATAATAACACTTGAGTTCGACGAACAAGGGTCTCTAGAATTCGGTGTCGAGTTAGAATGTCAACCCACGATGTGAACACATCGTATACCAACCAAAGTTCCTAAACTTATTAAATATTCCCTAATCCTTGGTTCGTGTACCCCTTCTACTCCTTGTATGAAGACTTAGTACTTCTTGTGTGCGTAGTAACGAAAATGAGAGTGTGTATGGTTCGGGTTATTAGTCTAATGCAAGAAGAAGAATAAATGAGGATGGTTCAGCTTTGTGAGAGAGGTATAGTGAGTATTAAGAAATGTGTTTAAAATTTAATGAGATGAGTATGGATAGTAGCTTTGACTTTGTTAGTTTTTTTTTTATCTACCTATCCTAATCCCAAGCCAATATGTTCCCTATTTAGTGTTTTGAAAATTCTTAAGTTAGCCTCAAATAGGTATTTAGACTAACACCACTATAAGTACAACACCTTAATGCTTTGGTGTACAAATTTGCTAAGATGTGAAAATTTCTTATGGTTTGTTGGGCTCTTTGTTCTTAGAGCCGCGGCACAAAGGGACAAGGGATAATAAGTAAGTCAAATGGTTAATAACCATTGCTATTTATCTATAAGACCAATCGACAATGTCTTAATTAACATATTATGTACAAGTACGTTAGGGATCATTAGGCGATTCTAGATTTTCTAATGCAATATAGAAGTAAGGGACTGTATAGTAAGGAAAAATAAGATTTGAAATCTTATTAATGGTTATACAGTAACAAGGTTTAATTACCTTAAGATACATGTACTTTTAGGAAGTTTTAAGATGTTCCTATTGCTTTAGTTCTCAGAACCCCGCCCTATGGGTATTAACACACGTTTTTGATTAAATTTTGTGTTTAAAGTTTAAAAAAGTAAAAGTTGGATATAGGTTTGATTCTGTATTTTCGGGGTGGGTCTAAATATATTTTAAATTGCGAAACGTAAGCCTTTTACCAACGTGACCATAAAAATAAAATACGCAAAGTTCATAATTAGCTTCTTAATAATTTATATAACAGCTTGTTTGATGTAAACCTTAATTTATTGGTGACCGTTTACGTTAAAATGATTATTTCTAGTCTACTGTTTTTAAGTTTAAAAAGTTAATTTAAAGTAAACGCGTAATCAACCAAAAATTTAAATAGTGGGCGATAATAGGAGTCCGGAAATGACCTGAAAGGAGAATGTTACACCATACCCCTTTACGCCAATGTTTGTCTGTCAACTTATCATATCATTGATAGTAATAAACAAGTGCAAAGAAAAAGAAATTAGCAAAAAAAATAACAACTATTGGGAACCATACTATTGGGGAACCATAAGTAGGCATCAATAATATAGGCAACAATAAGCAATACCAAACAAACACAATCAGCCATCATTCAAATAAAGCACCCAAAAAACAAAAGGAAACATAATATTTCGTTACAAAAATAAAAAAAGAATGAATAAAAAGCTAAAATTATCACTTGGAACCACAATGGCTGCCCTAAACAGACAATTAGAGAAAACACTACATACACAATAAAAATCAAATTAAACTAACAACAACAAAACGACCACCACATTAAAAAAACAATGATGTATAAAGTATTAAACCTGATGAGGGATTTCAGATTGGAAACACACAAACAAAAACTCTATGAGCCCAAATATAATTGATGAGATCCCAAAGGACACATGCCGATCTCAAAATTAGAGAGAAACTAACAATGAAATACACATGGTTACCATGCAATTAGCCCGCCTAAGCTCTGTGTGATAGTGTGTTAGTGGATACGTTAGTGCAAAATTGTTGGTAACCAATTTCCCGTCACTGCTAATGAACACGATTAAAAAGTAATATATCTGGATTAAAAAAACCAAATTATTGTTGATATGTGTCTATGTATTGTTCATTTTAGAGAGGCAACTTTTGGTACATTTAGTATATAGTATAATAAAAAAGCGGAGCAATGCTTTGGTGATTGCAGGTAGGATGTGCATGCCTTGGCTCAGACAATGTAACGTCCATCGAACGTACTTGCAACTGGGTTATCAAGTCATCACAGCCAAACAATTATCACCCAAATTAAATATAAGAAGTCAGACTATGAAAAGTACATAAAACTATACCCCCTTCAATGACATTTCACAGTGTAAACCTCTGCCATCAATATTATAGTAAAACATCATTAAACTAACCTAAAAGATAATGACAAGATATACATAAAGAAAACAGAGGTTGTTTAATTATAAATTTTACCAACAGTAGTCCCATAAGAGAAATAAAATATTCTCCAAACACAATAAATATCATACATCAAGGAATCCATTTAGCTGTTGGTGATGATCTTCACAAAATATCATCGCTAACATCATCTTGGTTAGCCTATCACCTTCCACACCAAGTCGTTCTTTACCCACTGCCCACAACCATCACACGCACGTCGCACCACCTAAACAAAATATAAATAAAACAAACACTGACTAAATAATAAAATATAAAAATGTTAAAAACACAACGAATATGCGAGAGCTACTAACTTAACAACAGTATGTACACATGTCACCTTTATTTCAACTAGAAAACGTCCTTGTTTTGAGATCACGAACTCTTGTAAATCTAAACGCCGTCACTTTTACCATAAAAAGTATGAACAAGCGAAGACCAATTTACCTTAAACGAAAAGGCGACAGTAGGAGCAACGAAAAAGAGGCCATACAGAACCGGCATTCCATTCGTCACTTTGCATCTGGATTCTCCATGGGTTGATAAAGAATCAACTTGATCCCTCACCTTTTGAAGGCAGGACAACATCAATCTGAACATACGCCGTAAAATTCTCTTTCAAGATTAAAACTAACCTATGCAACGAATTCTTCCATCCTCCCTTACATAACATCATGTTTGACAACCCTAAATACAAAACATAATAATCCTATTAATAAATTGACTAACAGTAGCATGACACTAGTTAACTTTATTTCCACGACAAAACAAACTTATGCACGTCAGTAAAAATTATCAACCCCAAAACAGCCAGCACATAAATTTAATCTACAAATATACTTGTAAAAATACGCAAAATTGTATTCCCAAACAACAACCGAATAAATATAAAGGCCTGTCAACGTTAAAGACAAAATATGTACCCGTACTGATTGCAACTCCGATATGTGAAAAACATTGAGCATGCCCATCCCACAGAATCCCAACGGTATAAACTCAACGAGCACCTAAAAAAATTAATCAAGACATAAAATTATTTCGCCGCAACCCACAAAACAAAGTTTACATCACTTTATTGCACACATGCAAAGTCACTGCCCACAACAGTAACCTCGCCAAAACAACAATATGCGAACAACACTCTAATAAAAAAACGAGAAACATTATTCTCATCATCGCTATAAATCATATCATAGCGAAAGCAGGCTAGATTCCATTACTTTGAAACACAAAAAGGACGACAAACCGTCCAACGTAAACTCCTATCGACATAATTTTCATGTAACCAAACCTCCAGCCAAGGTTTCAAAAATTGCTAAGCGCTCGATGGGCGGTCGGGTACTGCCTAACGATTAATCGGTTAGGCAGGGATTAATTGGATTTGACTTTTTATATATTCAATTATAAAATTTTGAGATATATGCCTAATTTATTCGATTTTTGTCCGATTTATTCTCGATTTGGCCGATTTTTATCCGATTAATCCGTATATTGATCGGTTTTTTACCAAACCGAATAATAAGGCCGATCAGTGAAAATCAAGGCGGTTAATCCCCGCCTAGCGCCTAGGCGCCGATTAATCGGCTACCTAGGCCGATTTTTGCAACACTGCCTCCAACAGCAACACAAACCATAAAATCGCGATACATCTTACATCAGACAATATAAAACATAACATGGAGAAACAACGGTGATTTCATTACTTTGAAACACAAACAAAGGCCTACACAGTCCACCGCAAACCCCAAATGACATACCTTTCATCTAACGAAACATCCAGTGGCACTACAAACTAAAACATCGCAAAACAACTGGCATTTTTATTACTTTTAGACACAAACAATGCCTCCAACAATCTGACAAAAACCCTTAAACAATACAGTCTTGGGACAACAAAAAATGTAAAGCATTACCGTTAAATGCAGATATACACTTGTGGTGTCAACACTCCATTGGGCAGAAGCCTTGTCATGCACCGTGCCCGAAATCCCCGAAGCAACAACGTCATTACATTAATGGCGATCTGAAAAAAACAAAAGTAGACGTGAAACTTACATTGAATAAGGTCAGAGACTCTGTAATGTAGTAAAACTTTGGCGGCTCTTAGCAGTAATTATAATTAAATAGACCTAACATCATTGGCAAACAACTCCTGAACACATTTCATCGCTTAATGGCCAACAATTTATCACTTTCAAATACAAACCAAAACTTAAACACTCAAACCCAAACCTTAAACCACACACTTTTGACAGCATCCAAATTTACGAAACTGCTATAAACTACATTATCGCAAAACGATAACAAATTTTATTACTTTTGGACACACACAAAAGCTTAAACAGTCCAACAAAAGCACTAAACAACACACTTTTAGCAAGACCAAGAACGCGTCGTTTCACACAACACCTATCAATCCACCAATATATAACCCAATTATCCTACCTGCACGACAATCAAACACTTTTGTATAGCTACCTAATTTATTACTTTCGGATACACACGTAGCCTTAAACATTCCAATTAAAAACACTAAACAACACACTTTCGGCAAGACAAAAAACGCGTTGTTTCAGACTACAGCTATCAATCGCCGAGCAGATGGCCTGACTCAATCATCCTACCTACGCAAAAATTAAATAGTTTTGTGTGCTACCTATTTTATAAAAACATAAGCAAGTCAACAAAAAAACGTAAAACCGTAACACGCAAAAACCGCATCCTATAAAACTACAGCATGCATCAACGTTACCCTAGAAATCAGCATCCAACACATACATTAACACTTGTAATTACACTTTTTACCAAGCGTTACCGCATGCAAACCGTAATCAGCAGTTTCGGTCATCATTTCAACCAAAACCCCTAAAACAATTCGACTTTAAACGACAAAAATTAGAAAAAAACAACGATCACAACATGCAACAACCTTAAGCAACGAATCAACAATTTTAAAGTTCAAAAAATAAACCCCAATGTTGCACACCATCACCGATCAATAAAATTAGTAGATAAAAATGTATCACTTACATGCAAGCTCAAATGATTTTTGTTTTGATCTTCTTGCTCCAAAACTTGTATTTGTGTGTGTGTGTGAGGATTATTTTTTTATGTGTGTGCAGGGGCGGATTTAACTTGACAGCAGGGTATGCACGTGCATACCCTGTGTAAATTTTCAGTAGCGTAAAAAGATTTGCTTTTTTCAAAATTAACAATAAAATACACTAAAAACTTATTTGACAACCGAAAATTTTACAGGTTAATATTTTACTATTAACTTGCACTATTTTTACTTTACATAATTTACGTAGTCAATTTGACCTAAAACCAAGAAGTTATCCCGCGCACACTGAAAAACTTCTTCGGATGCACATCGACTTTAGAGTAAGTATAGTTTACCCATAACATGTGTGTTATGGACATTACAAAAATGTACATAGGTTGTGTACATTTTCATTTCATGGTTTTTACATAAACGCGTACGTTTTGCATTGTTAGCATTTCATGCATGCATGTAACCTCATAAATTCACCACCTTTGCATGCTACCTTATAATACTATCATATATACTCTATAAAATTCAAAATTTAAATTTTTAAACCCCCTCCCCCTAGCTAATATTTTTGGATCATTCACAAAAGAAAAAGGAAGAACAAATTTGAATTCTGACCAAGCACATGCATGTGTAAGTATGGAAAATGACCCTCTCCATGTGTCACTTTCACCCTTGGTTCTTGCAATTGACTAGTCCTTTTAACCATGTGACCAACTTAATCCATGGTTCCATATCCTTTCATGCCCAGCTCATAAAGTTTGCATCCCTCCCCTTCTTGGTCCTTGGAGCCATGACACACACACAAACCAATTAGGGTTAGTCTTGACTAGTCAACACTAACAAACCATAACCTAAATACTTTCCTATATAAACATCTCATTTTACATTCTAAGGTTCATTCATTCAACACACAAGAAAACTTATCCATCTCTCTCCCTCCTCTTCTCTTGCTCATGACACACCACACCCACTTAGGGTTTCCATTCTAAAAATTTTCCAAGTACTTACAAGTTATTCAAGGTTAAAAAGGGTAAGATCTAATGTAGATCTAAAGGTTTAAGGGTTTTTATTCAAGATCTAAGTTAGGGTTTTGATCATTTTGGGTTTACTTGCAAGATTTTGTACTCATCTCATAGATCTAGGGTTCTAACCACACTTCTACTCATTTGTAAGCATTTCACCTTCTTATCTTCATTCATTCATACATATTTCATTTAGGTTTATGTATCATCTTTCAAAATATCACCTCTATGTTTGTGTGAAATGACTTAAAGAGAAACTAGCAAGATTTAATGTGTGTACTATTTTTAGTTATGTTCTTGAACTTATTCTAGTTATTATTGAATTTCTAGGTTAGATTAGTGGTTATATATATTGTTAAAATTTCTTTTGTATTCTTAATCAAATTGGTGGAAAGGATAGGTAGATTTGGTGTTGTTGTATTGTTGGTAACATTGGTGGAAGGGATTAGGCTAGAAATGGTGTTGATGATGTTTGCGGATCAATTTAAGTGGTAGTTTTGGTATTACAACCTTGATGTCCAAAATGTTTTAGGGGTATAACGGACTGTTAATCTCACTTTGGATAGCCAAAAATTTAAAAATATAAAAGTAGACTTAAATACGAACGCGCGGATATAAATTTCATTAAAATCCGACTTAAAACGAGTGAGTTGTGGCCAAATGAAAATCGGCGTAACATTTTCCAGAAAAACTGCACATGTAAATATATACTAATTTGATCAGAAACTTTAATGGTGTTTTTGAGGCCTTTCGAGTCCAGGAAATACAAATTTTTGCGCAATTAACATTTTGTAGAGCTCGTCGAGGGCTTAAGAAAAAGTCCAGAATCGCGTCAAACGGATAAATAATGAAGAAGTTATAGCCTTTTAAAAATTCAGCAAACACTTGGCTTTAAAATATGAAAAAGCTAAAATTTATATTAAGTGTCAAACGCACTATTTTAGTTCGCATCTTAAACGTTGTATGTTTCGGATCATGTAAAAATGGTAACTAGACTTTTGGGAGTTGATGACATCAAATAACGTTACTTTTATAGCATCATTTATCCCATGTAAATAACCCATTTTGTATAATTATTGCAAGAATTGTTACTTAATCATTTATATTTGAGAATTGTAGTAATTATGGAGTACTTTGTGAATATTAGCTAAAAGGCACGCATTCTGGAGCTTAAACAAAGAAATACGAAGAATACTATTCTAATATCCAATATGCCGTATCCATCAAGGAAGATACGACGTATCTGTGCCTGCACTTCACAAGAAACCACGAAGAATTAAAGTCTAATACGCCGTATCCAGAAGATCACTATATGCCATATCCAAGATATAGTAACAAAATTATCTATGATGACATCAAATAACGTCTATTTTATAGCATCATTTATCCCATGATATTAACCCATTTTGTATAGTTATTGCAAAGAATTGTTACTTAATCATTTATATTTGAGAATTGCAGTAACTATGGAGTAATTGGTGAAACTTTGCAAAAGGCGCGCATTCTGGAGCTTAAATAAAGATATTTTGAAGATTACTATTCTGAAGACCAATACGCCGTATCCATCAAGGAAGATACGGCGTATCCGTGCCTGCACTCACCAAAGACCACAAAAGGAATAAAGATCAATACGCCGTATCCAGAGGACTCAATACGTCGTATTCAAGATATGGAATCAATATAATATTCTGGAAGATATCAAACATTGTCCCTGCTCTAATAAATCCCCAATACGCCGTATCTAATACATGGATACGCCGTATCCAACCGACTTCCAGACCTTATAAATAGAAAACTCAAAAACGAGTTTTAGGTGTGCTAAATCATATTCTTGATACCTAAATCATAAAAGTCGATTTTCAGAGGAAAAAAAGAGCAGAAGAGGTCGAGCAACGTATTCAATTCCATAGAAGACAATGTGTAATTCCATATACTTTAGTAATCGTTTAGTTTTTGGTATCATTCGTTAATTCTGTTAGTTTACATTGGCTAAATAATTGCTCTTGTATTTATTATAACGCTTGAAGGCTAATACCTTCGGGTATTAGCCATTATTATGAAGATCTGAATTTGGTATTTGTTTATATCGATTTCTTGATTTATCGTTGAGTGCTTGTTTATGTTTATCAATTTATACTTGTTTACGCGATTTTGTATGCGACCTATTATTCAACTAGGTCTAGTAAAGTGGACCAAGCGGATCTAGAGTCCGGGATAGCTCTCCATATAGTAATTTATACATCTAGAATAATAGTTAAATAAATATTGTCCTTCTAAGTCTATGTCTAGGATACGCTTTAGGCTTAACTAGTTAATTGGATATTGCCGATGATTTATTGATCATGTTGACTAGTAGGTGACCTAGATAATTCAACAAGTAACGTTCTGATTCCATTGGATAGTTGGACAAGTGGACTACTAGTGTATAGATTTCCATTAAGCGGTAAGTGGGTAAAGTCTCTATGAGCTAGGGTTTAACAAGATCACCATTGCTTTAATCCCTAAGATAGATTATAATCAGCAAATAAGGATGCTTTATGCGGATGCTTTAATCGTGACAGAATTAATGTGTCTAGGTCTTAGGATGATGTAACGCCTAAGTCTTAAGAATGATATGCCACCTTGAGAGAAGAAATCATTACACTTAATAAACAAACCAACGTTCTAATCGGATTAATAATGGTTGATACAATTTTCTTATATAAGGTTCGACCGTTCTTTTATCTTTTGTCTATTAGCTTGCGTGGGTAACAGTGTCTTGAATTGATTGTAGTCACCAACCAAACCGTGCTAGTCTCTCAGGCTGAAAACCCCCTTTTCCCATTAGAATTAGGATTTAGACTGACATAGGTTTAACATAGGTTTAGAATAGAATTAACATAGATTAGATAACCAAGATATTAAATAAATTGATAGATTTAACCTCGCTTCAAGTGTTTGACACCCTAATTACCACAAAATTACTACCGATCGGGTACACTGCCCGTTAAAGTATTGTTTTTGGTTGAGTCGGCAAAATATAAATTTAAAACTTGAATCATCTTAAATATACCATACAATGACAGCACATTAACGATATTAGTGCAGCCTATGGTATTTCTTTTAAGCGTAAGGAATTCTATATTACTAGACACAGTGCCCCCTCGGATCATCGTGCAATCAAGTCTCACATAAAGATTCTTAGTGTGGTCAGTCTAAAGACCTACTCCAGATATGGGTATACATACTTGAAGGATATTGTCTTACGAAGGGCTGATTACAATGAATACAAGATCTCAGAATCTAACTTCAAGAATCTGCATCCTAATGATTTTGAAGACCTGTACATGCTTCATCTTCAAGGCAAGCTCAACCATTTGTATGGATCCAAAAAAGTTCACATATTCAACGCAGTCAACCTGTGGATTAGGAACACCGTCATCAAAAAACGTGTGGAAGACTTGCAACTCGGCATTGAGAGCTATCAAACGAAGCTCAACCTTACAGAACCGAGTTGGGATGCTACTGACTTTCTCTTCAAAGAAGATTACACCATTGTCCATAAGCCAAGGGCCGTAATCTATAAAGATAGGAATGATCAAAAGAAGATGATGAGGGAGACTAAAGTGCACAAGTTTAGCGACGACACGTTGACAAGAATTCTGGAAAAACTGGATCATATGGTTAAAGACTTCGTGCTATTCAAGTTCAATCCTGGCATGGAGCATATAATTTGGTCTAAGGATGATAAAAGGAGGAGTAAAGAGTTTATAGAGGTGATTGAGAGAAGGCTCGAGATCAGGAGGATCTTTAGGAATCTAGAAAGCTTTGTTAGTAGAAGATTAAGAGATATTGACTACAGACTCATCACAAGAACATAATGATCTTCTCTTTCCGGCACTAAGGTCAACATCATCTTACATTGTATAATATATCTTGTACAGTACTAAGTAGTGTATCTTTAGGTGTTATATGTCATCGTATAAATTTTTCATGAGTTTCTCGTTAAACTCAAAATCTTTTAAAAAACATTCTACATGATACTAACACATACCCTCATAGTTTGAGGGGGAGCATTAATATGTTCCATTATCGGCTTGTGCATAATTGACACATTTTTTCTCCCAGTTTTTCTAACATATTTGAATCATTTGATATCCAAAATGTCAAAGGATTTGAAATTTTTGATAAGGGGAGAAAAAGTGATTAAAATATGAAAACTGATAAAAATGTGATTTATGGACTCATAAGTGTACTTCAGCCTCCATGTGCTAAACAATTTCATATATCAATGCACATATTGAGGGGGAGCATTTCAGATGTAACACCCCCAAAAATCAAGACAACGCAGCGGAATGGTAACATTGGGGTGCTACTTCAGGGCACGAAACACAAGTCACAGAAAACGACCTCAAAAGAGACGTTCTATAAAATGTCACATTCAATTTAGTA
>BQNB010089598.1:0-13705 GCA_026074375.1 Tanacetum coccineum
TAGGGTTTGGTTTTGGTACTTTATTCAGGGGGTTTTGGTATACAAGAGTTGTTTGGGATACACGTGAAGTTGGACTAGCATCCGGGCGCATTCGTTGGACGTGTTTGTGTGAGCACTCATAGAGGTGGAAACTTATCCACTTTGTTTCATTAGAATTTGATTCATCAAGAGGTTAGGTTTCTTTTCCCCTTTGTTTATTTATTGTGTGTTAATCATATGTACCAAACATGATTCATATCCGTTGCGTACTCGTAGTGTTAATGGTTAACAGTTTATCAAATCCCAACATGAGTTAGGTTTGAGTTTCTTGACACGATCATTAAACGGGTATTTGGTTAGAGGTTATATCAACCCGCCAACCTGCGAACCTGAATAGATCAGCCCAACACAACTCGATCGACACCCTAGATAAAAAAATACATGTTTTTTTTCTTTCAAATCTAAAAGCGAGACATGATTAGGATTTACTAAAAACATGTATCATTGTATGATGTGTTATTTTTAGTTGGTTGTAGCAAAAGAACCCGTTTCTTCACAACCCAATTAATTATTTTCACATAGTTTTACACGTATACATGTTTTTAGTCATCATAATCATCTCTACTATTTTATAAAGCATTTAGCTTATTTTTTAAAAATAGAATTAAATAAAAAACATTTCTTATAATGGAAAGCATTAATTCAAAGACTTATAACATCCCTTTAATATTAATATTAATACACTCTTTCAATATTGTGTATAATTGTAACATCCTTCGGTATTCATTAGCCCATTAATTTGTAAGTTTCTAACTGCTAACACTTTTAATAAAGCACTAATTTTTAACCGGTAACGGCCCATTCAAACAAAACGCATTTAATTGTATTAAAAAGCTCATATCAACATTAGTAACCGCCGTGTATATTATTAATACAAATCCATGACAAAACTCGCAATATAAAAACACGGTTCTCTTTCCTCTCATTACCTAAAGAAACCACACCACACCCTCATAATCAAAAACTACAACCTCTGCCGATGTCCGTCCGTTTCTGGATCCACCGGACCGATACTACGGTTCAGACTTAATCTTTTAAGATTTCTTTTAAAGATCAACATGTAAAGAAAAACGGACTGTAATATATCTTTTATGCGGGGTAATATTTCCTTTCGTGTGTAAAGATTCTGCAAATTTATGGATATAGAAAGTGTGTTAATTAGCTTTGTTGTGTGTAAATTTGGGGGAAAATGAACATGATTATATTTATATTTTTACTACAGAATTGTGATTTCTTACTTGATTTTAGATGTTTATGATATCATATATTGAACATGTGTAAAAGAAATATGAAGATTAACTTTTGAAGATGGAAGTTGCCTCTGAGCCCATCATTTTCGCCAACGATTTTGTGTCATTCATTTAAATATGTAAGTATGTTAAGTGTGTAGGTCTTTAATCTTTATGTACCGTCCTTGACTAGCATCGTTGTCGTCTCTATTTTTTTTGCCAACAACAAACTCTATCTTATGTTTTTAAAATTCTTTTATTTTAAAATTTGTTAAGATTAAACCTTATGTTCTACTTTGAAGCTATCTTCTTTTTCTACTATATAGTTTTGGTTGTGTATTGTAATCTACCATATATAATAGTTTGTTTATATTGGATGTGAAGTTTTAGTTTACGATTAAGTTTGTATATTGTGTTGTTGATTATGTTGAAGATTTGAGGATGGACAAAAGTTGAAAAGATGAATGAAGATACCTAGGGGATTTCAAATCCATAATACGTTCGTTCATATGAGATGGTTATTTAATTATATCGGAATTATGAAATTAATCTTCCTTAATTAGTTTTGTAGTTCTTCAAAAAAGTTACATGTTTGTTGTTAATCTCATTTCAATGATTTAGCTTATATTTTGCACAAATAAATTCTATGTACATTAAAGGTTGTTGATATGTTTTTATTTTGTTGATTTATATTTTGTTACCAAATTCAAAATATAAATAACTCCTTTATAAGCCATATATACATGTATGATTGTGTTAAAATAATCTTAAAAGAATATTATGAAGGATGACCTAAATAATAGGAATACGAGCAATACTTCTAGAAATGTAGAACGAACAATGAACGAAGTTATGAGGGACATAGACATAGCATAGGCAATTGAATGTGACACTGGGTACCCGCCGTCGCATTGCGCGGGTACCCTGCTAGTTTACATATAGTAGGGTATATAACTCTCGGCCGAACCACTAACTACGGATTTTAAAGTATAAGACCAAACTGGTCGGAACGGTTAGATTGGTGAAACTTTTCGGTTCAGTTATGTCTTTATCTTCCTTTGTTTAGCATTTTCTGAGATACATGTGTTCTTCATGTTACCATTGTTAATTCTAATTAGAATAGGGTTAATTTTTAGAAGTTTGTATCATGTGGTTGCTCATTGAAACATATGCCAGAAAAAGAAGCTATCTAATTGGTCTTAACTTTTACAACACTGAGTTAGGACGGACCAAGATCAACTCACACTTATTGTTTAATGCTCAAACATGTATAGTGATCTTTGCAATTAAATATCGAATTCGTACGAGTGATATCTAGCATTTTTTCTTAAAAGATGAGAACATATAAAATTTCTTGTAGTACTATGAAGAAAATACAAATGGAACAGATATCTCCTTTAAGATCATGCTTATAGCCAGAGCCGTATACGAGGGTGTGCGAGGTGTGCTATCGTACAGGGCCTCAAGATTTAAAGGCCTCAAAATATATACCTCGTTATGTATTTGGGGCCTCAAAATCTACTTCCAATAAAGATTGTACCTTTATACAATCTTATGTTGTAAGTAATTGTTAAAACTTAAGATAGGTCATCAAAACAATATGATTTTGGTTTCATAGTTGGTATAGTATATTTTGGGGCAATTTCATATCTCCTTTCATTTTAGTTGAAAATTTCATATATACCCAAATATGCATTAAAAACATTGTACATTATGCATTCAATAGTTGTACTTTGGGTATATATGAGATCAAAGTAGGGTGATATATGAAATTAATCCGTATATTTTTGACCATTGTATGTAGTTATTGTATAAGCTTTTGCAGAAGACCTCTAATCGCTTAACTATGACACTGCTTATAGCACATTTATGTGGGCCGATCAACATTATTTGCATACACTCTCATAATTGTAACTCTGCCCGGACATGGTCGATGTCAAGCTCATAATTGGCACATTATTTTTTCGCAAATTTATGGTTTCAATGTTTGTACAACTTGAGTTGAATTGTCATTTCATATGATATAATGATATATATAGAAAGCTACAACTTAAATAATGGTGGCCTCGTTTTATTGATTCAGAGATGGTATGCCTTTTGGCATCTTTCGAACTAGAAAATCCAATTGATTTTGTTTTTTATCACATAAAAATCTTGTAGATTTTTCTCCCCCCTTCGACATTTAATTCCCATGTAGAAAACGTACGCGTGAAGTTGGATAACGTCAAGGGGGTGAGGCCGTGAGAGGACAACGTACGATGCTATAATCACGAATATATGATGTTAAACGTGACACTATCGTAAAATGTTAAAATGCATTAATGTGTACGTGTTGTCCATTTCGTTCAATAGTCGAGAAGAACCATAGTACGTACTCGATTTATGTTAAAGGAAGTAAATTTTCTTTCAAGTTTATTCTTATGAAAAAGTTGGTTTTATGCACGTACTCTAACTTTAGCTACGTATGGGATAATTAATTCCGAGCTATTATTTCTTTGGAACACAGTATTATCAGTTTGCTATATATGTTTAAAAGTTACGTAAAAGTCTGAAACATATCCACTAAATCACTTACATATACACTGTGTACAAAGTACAAATACTTCTTAATATACACTGTACAGTATACACGTGACAGTACGACTGAACACCTTTACCTTTTTTTCCAAATATGAAGCAATTATGCGAATTAATTGCTTATTTAATCTGATTCTAGTTATATGACAATATAACGCCAAAGACCTACAGGGAAGACTTGTCCTCGCCAAAAGATCCAAAATATCGTCCCTAAAAGAGCCGATTGGTGCAGTGCTTTACTACTTAATTATTAGTCATGTTAGAAGCTAGAAGCCTCGAGGTATCATAACTGAAAAAGAGAGCGGTGATGAAGAAATCACTCTTGACCGTTCATATAGGCTATAGCTACATATATAATTGTAGATAACTTCAAACGATTCATTTTTATGTTTAAATGCATGTCATTGCATGATCAACTTGTTGAAGCTGATGATGGGTGTTGTTAAAAATGGGAATTAAAAGACAAAAACATGTTTAAAAAAAGAAAGGTAGAACGAAAAAAGTAGGTGCACGCAGTACGTAGTCCATATAATCTTATATTCGTAGATCGAGTATCTTTGTTAAATATGGTGCAACGAATTAAGATAAGCAATCATATATGTGACTTGTTGCTAAGATTATGTAATGCGAATTTGCAACAGTTTCTTGTATCATCACTTCAATATCAAACTTGTAATCATTTTATATATCTTTTTGTTTTTTTTTAATTTTGTTTATATTATAAAATTGTGAAACAAAAAGTGCATAACAAAAAACATAAAGTTAACAAGTCAAAAGTATTAAACTGACAAAAAATACAAAACAGAAACTAATAAAAAAAATATTGTACTGTCAACAAATAGTTAAACCATGAGAGTTGAAGATTGTAGATTTGTGAGTTAAATGTGATAGGTGTAGGAGCAAGAAACAATGAAGGATAGACCTTTCCCTCCCGGACAATGATACCTACTCTCAAGGGAAATGAGAGAAGCAAAACAAAATATTCCCGAGTAAGGTTTAAGTCCTGAATGAAAATCAAGAGAGAGAAACACATTTTCATGTGAAATGCAGTAAATATTATTTTGTTGTGTTGTGAGTGTATTTGTGTTTTGGGTATTTTTAAATGATAAAAAAATAAAAACTAATTAATGAAAAAAAAAGAAGATGTTACACTGATTGAGTGAAAGTAGAAAGAAAATGTTTTGAAAAGAGAAAAAACGAATGTGAAGCTAATGTGACGAGCGGAAAACTCTCACCGCACCCTCTACCCTAGTACTAATAACACTACGTATTTTGATACATATACGTACGTATAGTACATGCATGAAAATATAGCTAGCTAGCTAGCCTGAATGTTGCTATATCTAGCTAGTCAGTGATTAGATGTATGATATGAAATCGCAAGTGTATGTCGTATAACATGAGCCTGGACTCAAAAGGAAAATATTGGGGACCCATGTAAAAACGTGAGAAAAATAGAATTAAATAGGTAGCCACCTAACGAAAATAAATTACAATTAATAAAGAAAAAACGGGTTTTTTGCATGGACCACTGATCACCACCGTCGGCAGGTATTTATGTGGTTCGCCATGTTTTGTACTTGACAGTCAATATCTTCCTTTCATGTCTGTTTTCATAGAAATTACTCCGTAAAAAAATTAGTCGTATCCATCCTCCTTAACCAACGTTACTTTCTTTGACTTTTGGAGTTTTTTTTTACATTTTTGTTTTTATTATAAAGGGCGAAGGGCGCAAATCTGTAACTAACTTGTCACTTTTTGCTTTTTTGTGTAGCCAATTTATTTTTTTCCTATTCTATACATCAAACTTTTGAATTCCGTCTTGTGTGTATCTTATGACCATTTCATCCCTACCTGTTTGGTTCAAGCATATTAGGGCAATTTCGTGGAATTTGTATTTTAAATCTTTTAGATATTGTGGTTGGCTCAGAAATTGGAGGTATTAAAAATTCTATAAATTGCTAAAAGTTGGCATATTAAAATTCTCTCATTGTAGAAGATATTTTAATTTTTCAACTATCAAGTTGCAATTTTGTGTCCACCATGCAGTAAAAAATCGCATACTTCCGAAATTTTATATTTAATAATACATAAATCTATAACAAAACTTGACACCATGCAAAGTCAGGTCTCACCATGCAATAAAAAAACATCTCGGGTCCTACTATTTATGTAAATTCACTCAAACTTCTGGCGAACCAAACAGGCCAAATTATTTAAAATTTCAAAATTTTAAATTCCTTATAATTTTAAACCTCTCATAAATTAAAATTTCATATTTTAAATTCTGTCAACCAAACACCCCCTAAGAGTGTTTACAAATGAGAAGGGCAAAATTGTCACAAAACACATACAATAGACGAAATTCAAAAGTTTGATGCATATATTAGAAAAAAATAAAGATGACTTCTCAACAAAGCAAAAGGTGTCAAGGTGGTTACATTTTCGTGCCCTTAGCCCTATTGTTCGATTATTCGCAATTTTTTTCCATACTATTAACATAGAAAATAGAGAGTGCGGAATAGAAATTATAAAGTTTAAAAATTATTAATCTGACAAAAAATATGGAATAGAAGTTGATAAAAAACTGTATTGCACTGTTAACAGTGGGGAGAAGGGTTGGAGCTTATTAAAAAGTAGGTCAGGGGGTATTAATAACACAACTCATTAAAAAAGAGTTATGTAGAATCGTAGAGGGGAGGGGTGAATACGGTCTTCTTGACTTCTTCAAAGTTTATAAAACTTCAAGTCTCAAAGAAACCGAGTGGTGTGTTGATCTACTTAACTATTTGAACAATAAGTAGATAGATCATGAGAGAGAGATAAAGGGACCACGATATATATTGGTTCGAGATGGGGGGTTTATACCATCCGTACGTCCAGTTGCGAATCCACGACATCAATACTATTACTCTAGTATAGTTCTTATGATGGACTATAAACCGTATTACAACTTCGCTTCACCGATATGCACTAAGATCAGCGCTCATTAAGAAGAGCTACGCCCTACGGTATTCCGCCCTCGGAATCCACTCCTAAGAACATGTGATTCGAATATTCCTTTATGATCACTAAGATCAACTAGGACCACTAAGAACTTCCCATTTGAAGCTTTCCAAAATCTCAACTAGATCACCCAATGATCTAAGCTTGATCACTAAGATACAAGACTTCTCTTACAATCAAATTAAATAAGTTATTTGATATGAATCAAGCCCTAACTTAACCTAGAGACTCGATTCTAATAGATAGGGTATGAGAAAGAAGACCATCGACTAATGACACACAAGTGTTGATTAAGTACTTGTGTGTCTCTATTGTGAAGATGTGTTCTTCAAAAAATGATAGAATGAGAAGATTAAGAACACAAGAGGTGTTAGACTTAAAGGATACGAGAAGAGAAAAAGAGAGAACGAAAGAATGGCAAGAGGTGAAGAATACAAGAGCCAAAAAGGGGTATTTATAGTCCAAAACCCCAAAAGTGGGAAAATGCAATTCGAGACTGGCGTGCTAGCCATGTGTCAGTGCGTGACCAACGCGCCAGAAGCCCGAGCTCATTTTTTTAGGTTTTTGGCGTTTTAAATACCAGTTCTTGCTAAACCCCTAATTGTACTTCACGCTTTGACCTTTTCTTGTAACCTTTGCCCTTTTTGTGTTCTGAATATTTCATTTATAGTCCTTTGACTATTTGACTTTTGTCAGTTTATTCAGATTTTTGTACTGTGTTGACGGTGGTGATTTTATGAGATGTGTGATGAATTGTGGTTTATTGTGATTAATAATCCCTTTTGAAAGGTATTATTTTGTTATGTGTATTCCGGGTGGTTTGACCCTTGAATTTTGAGAAATGCCGAAAAACGAGTCTGACACGTCCGTTAATGTCCAAATGTGTTTTGAAGGGTGTAAAGTGAAAATATGTTGTGTGAATACTCTAGGTTAATGGAAAAGTATTTTTAAAGTGAATAAAAATGCTAATTAACTTTGGGGTAAATTTTACGGTTGATTTTTGCGAGTATTTAAGTGATCCCGACACGAAAAGAAAGGCCCGAGACCCCATGGGATACCATGGCCGGTCAAAAGAAGACTAGAGAGACAAGGTGGCTTAATTTTAGCTAACCTTGTCCAAATTTTACATAAGATGCTTTTCTTATCATCATTTTTACACATAATTCATTTTCAAAATCAAAAAAATATCCTCTCCCTTCTCTCTTGTGTTCGTCCGCACCTACAACACACACACTCTCATAATTTTTAAAGTTTGATCAAGAAAACATGAAGACATAAATATTTGGGTTGATTATAGTGTTTGGTTATTCATTTAAACAATGTTTGGGTTGTCCGGTTCGTGTTGAAATCTACAAATTAGAAGATTTTCTTGTAAGTTTTCAAATTTAAATTTCGTTTGTCCTTTTGAGTTTATTTTGATGCATAGATGTTAGTTGTACAAGTTGATCGTTGTGAAAATCAATTTTTGAAAGCGAAATAAATAAAAAAGGGTGGTGTTTGGTTCGTGAATAGTAAAAAGGAAAAAGAGGATTTTTGTAGTTTGGATGTTGTGGTCGTGATGGTTGAATAATATATGATGCTAGAATGCTTATTTTTTATAGTAGTTTGTATGGCTTATTCGGGCTTATTTTTAAGTTATTTCTTGGCTTATTTAGGCTTATATGCCACGTGTAGATTCCCAAAATCACTAGGAAAGTAATTTTGATTATTTTTGTGTTATAGCCTATGTTGTGGACTATTTTTGAGGCTTATGGTAGTAACCAAAAGCGATACGTAGCTTAATAGCTTATTTTAAAGCTTAATATACGTATTTTGGAGTTTATGAACTCACGGCCCAATAAGTCTATTTGAGCCGCGGCTTAATGGGAGGGCTTATTGTGGTCCGGATTATTTCTACATATAAGTATATACTTATATATGTAAATGGACATTGGTTTTGGACTTAAATAGTATTTTGAACTTATATATGTCCTAATGGACCCTTGTAGATTTGTAGAGTAGTTATCGAGCTCCCCCCCTTTCCATTCCCCCGATGAACTTTTGAAATGGAAATGTATTTACGACAGTGATATTGAACGATATTTTTGGGGAAAAAACGTATTGTTAAGCGTTTTACAGATCATTTTTGGATTTTGCGAAAAGTGTCGAATTTTGTGAAAAAATGTTGAAAATAAGGTTTGAAACCTTGGAAAACGTTGTATAAACGTACGAGTCATGTCGAAATTTCGTAAAAAGTTTATACTTAGAAAATTTCTTAAAAACATGATTTTTTATTTTAAATAATACATATAATATTTAATTATTTTATTTTATTTAGGTTTAATAATTCACTAAAAGACAAAAAATATATTTTTCTCGAAAAACTTCTCTAAAGTGTTTTATTATGAGTAAACGTTTCATTTTCAACCATATAATGATTATTTTGAAGTGACTAAGGTCTACCGAATGGACTTGTCGAGATATATTTATAATTAAAAATTATATACATATTTATTCATATTATTTATTCTATTTACGCCATAAAAGTGTAATTATGTATTATCGAGGAATGGAGATTGATAGATTTGTGGAGTTATTTAAGTCGTCAACCATCACGCCACTAAATTGTTTTGGGTAATTGTACAACACGTCTAAACTCTATGCATCAAATGCGAAGATTGTTTTTGGATTTGCGATAATTAAATTGGGACATTAACTGAACTAGGTCGTGTTGCCGGGCGTCGTTGCCATTTTGCTTGTGTAATTGGTTTTGGTTGCTAAAGACTTGCTTTGAGGGTGAGTTCTTGTAGCCCCACTTTTCAATGGTTTTTCCGTTGGGGGAAAATGATACTCAAATGTGTTTTGAAATGTTTTGAATTGATCTGTGCGAAATGTGGTTTTGTTTTTGGGACAAGTTATGTGCTTATGACTGCTATGTGAATATTATGTGATGCATGATTGTTTGGATCGGATGGGTACGCCTACCCAGTGTTTGTGAGATTATTGGATCGGATGGGTACGCCTACCCAGTATTTGTGTGATTATTGGAGCGGATGGGTACGCCTACCCAGGTTTGTGTGTGGTCCTGCCCTAATTTTAGTGCTCCAGCTGGTAGGCCCTTTAGGTGCGTAAGTGACATATGGTTATTGATTAGCGGTGATGCTAAGGTTGTTTGCATATATTCACTGTCATATAGCACTATTGTCCACTGTTGAAATATTGGCACAACTTTTGGGTTTAAGGTCAAACCTACGAGCTCACCAACATTATTGTTGACGTTTTCGAGTATCATTTTCAGGTGAAGTGAAAGAAGAGTAGTTTGGTGATTGATAGCAGACTTAGAAGTATCCCGAGTGGAATTTCGTTTGAAGTCTTGCTTGTTTGTTGTTTTGATTCTAGTTTTTGGATGTTTTGGATTAAGTTTGGATTATGGTCCCCTGTGAGGGCATTGGAATAATTATAAGAGATTGTGGATTTTTAGTTGCGATTTGGGACATCACTCGAGTTTGTTCGAGGTTGATGGTCTTCATAGCACTTGGAGTTTATGCAATGTAGTTTTCTCTATTTTGTATCTTGTGTTATGATTGATCATTATGTTGCATTCCCGAGTTTTCGCCATTGTCGGGGTGTGACAGATTGGTTATCAGAGCCAAGGTTATAGAGAACTAGGTGGTTTGGCCTAGACTATAACCTAAGATCCGTCGTTTAGTTGCGTATAGGATCTATGTGCGCGGTGTTCCGCTTTTGTGTGCCTTTGTGTGTTCATGGTTTGGTGCCTTAGTTATGTCAGTCATTGAAATGGGTGGACTCAATATTGAATATGATTGGGAAAGGATGCGAATAGTGGCCAACATAGTTATAAGCGTATCACAACTCACTCGTACTTGATAATGTTGTTCATACAAATCAATGTTGACACCGTAGGGTGGAGTTACGTGTATATCTGGTTATATATAGTAAGATATTCTATATTGTTAGTCTTATAATAATCCTTCACAACAACAATAAGCAAACTCGAATAAGCCTTAAATAAGCCCTATTTAAGCCGGCAATAAGAAAAGAAAAGTAGAGAGAGAAAAGAACTAGGAATGATAGATTAAGAGAGAGAAAGTGGAGAGCTACAAGTGTGTGAAAAATGTAACCAACACCCTCTCCATGTGTGGAGAGGGTTTCTTTTATACCCAAGCCTTTCTAGTAGGCGTGTGGGCTTGTAACTTGGGTCGGGCTTGGCATAACTTGGGCTTTGAGCCCGAAACACGAACAATATTAGATTACAATCCAAGCCCGTTGAACCCGACTAGCCTATTACAATACAAGACCTAGTTTGACTTTATAAGACCGATAACATTCTTGTTTGACTTAATAAAATAAAGGCTAACAATCTCCCCCAATGTTGAGGTCTCTTTCTTCAAAGTCCTCCGTACCACCGATGACATTCTTGTAGGAGTTTGCTTTGTTTTATCATTGTCTCCCCTGACATTGAAGATATGACTTTTAATGTTTATGCTTTGCCTTGTTTTGGTCTTGTCTTGTTTGTAATGGCTTTGTTCATTCATGCTTTGTGATCTTGATTTTAAGCCTTTATCTTTTGACTTTGAGTTCTTGAGATCGTTATCTTGCATCATCTCCTTGACTTGAATCATCTTGATTTGACTTCCTTGATCAACTTGTGCTCTTAACCATCATGCTCATACTTGTCACATTTTGTTTGTCTTCTGTGATTATAAGTCTTAACAAATACTTCCCAAATTGACTATTCCTTATTTGACTTTGTGGTCTTGGATGGTGGGAAGTTTAGAATCTTCTATCTTGGATGTGAACGATTGACATTTGAAAGCAATGAGTATTGAGCATGTGGTTTATGAATCCGACTTCGCTGGAATGAGGCTACAACACCGTCGTCTAAACCTGAAAATAAGACAGTTAGCAATAAAGATTAATATGCTTTGTCATTATCTTGACTTCGGTTGCATTAACTCCGCGTTCCAATTTTATAGTATAAATACCTATACATGTGGATCAGTCTAGATCAAAGAATCTCCTTGACAGGGTTTCCAGCTCAAAGCGTATGATCTTCTAACACAGATGTATTAGATTCACCATGCTTGCTAGTTCTCATTACCGGAACATCTCAAAGCAGGACAAACACGTTAAGAGTGGGCAGATAGTTACTATTTTAGATTGAGTCATCAATTCATTTACTGGACCAAAATTGATATCCAGTTATCACATGCTCAATTCATGTTAGAATCTTGCAAGTCACTACCAAGAGTTTGTTTTGATGTTGGCTCATGCAGGATTTCATCTTCATGTGAATTACTTACGTATCACTCGGATGTTCTGGCAAGATTTAAGGATAATGCGATAGACTCTTTGTTCAACTTGTGTACTTTTTGGTGTTCAACAAGGTGTTTTTTGACCATTGTGTCCTAATGTGATTTATACTTTGATCTCTTCTGGCTCTCTAGACTCGATTTGTGCACTTTGGTTTTAGTAATCGGAGGTGGAGCAGACTGCTCACTATTCAATATTTACAATCATGGAGTTGAGATGTCAACGATACGTGTGTATCACATGAAAATGAGACATGTTTCTTTTTGAGAGAAAACCCCGAATGGCGGGGGTGAGAATGGTTGTGCATTGCATCGGGTCCTGATGACTTTTCTTCTATATCAACTATCATCATTGTGATTTTTATAGATGTATGTATTGACACGGTTTCTGCTCTAAGTTGTTTGGAGGGCTTCTTTTCTTTTCACCCTTTCATCATACATTTCTTTTTCATTCTTCAACCTACAATGCTTACAAGACGTCATTACTCTAACAACCTTGTTGTGATTGTTTTCTATGTTAGCTCATTCTTAGTCGGCATTTTTCCTCTCTACTCATTCATCTCCATTCTATACCCATACAGGGACTGTTATTTCTAACTATGGAGTGTCCTTGGGTAGATCCCTCCGGTTCTGGTTGGATCGTAGGACTTATACCTAACCTAACCACCTTATGACTTCAGAATCATCGTGAAATTAATAGGTTGTTGGGTATAGAGATCGAACCATAAAACCATTTTCTGACATTGTTATTTTCAAATACTCCCCCTACACATGTGCTCCGAGATTCGAAATTGTTTAGCACATGAAGGAAAGAGTTGCACTTAGAGTCTTAAAGATCACATTCGTCTATAACATATTTTAATCACATTTTCTCCCCTTATTTTAAATAATAAAACACTTAGTATTTGAAATACCAATTGATTAAAATTTGACATGAAAAATTCCATGGGGAGAAAAATTATACCACGATATTGCATGAATTCAGATTCCGATAGCTCCCCTTCAACAGTATATGTGGGATACCAATATTTATTAAAACTTGACATTAGAATGAAAAATTGATATGACACCACAAAATGTTGAAGACGGAGTGAGATGCCTTAGTGAACAATGTATATTATTAATTGACATTAAGTTTCCACATTTTTATTTCACAAAATGTGTTTGGATACATAAAATTGACATTTATGAGATGTATCCGACACATTAAAAGGCTTTGTTTTAAAAAGCTCCCCCTCAGAAATTGATTCACATAAAATGACATTCTACGTACTACAATTCTTTGAAAATTATTCGAGGAAGGGAGTGTTGAACACACAATTTTAACAAATACCACTTTTTATGGAAAAATACCACAAATTATATTGTAGACAATTTTGACATTGAAAGTTCTTTTTGAAAAATTATGTTTAACGATTTTAAAAACATGATAGAAGACTTCTCTTCTATTTTTAGAGTAAGCGCACTGAAATGTACATAAGTCATTGAGAAAAATTTAGAAATGACATGTTTTGAAAGCATTTGAAACTCTCGCTCGAACTT
>BQNB010089598.1:14855-27365 GCA_026074375.1 Tanacetum coccineum
TTTAACTTGAATAATTGTGTTTTTAATAAACGTTATTGAATAACATGATAATTAATTTATTAAATATTTTTATTTAATAAAAATGATAACTAAATATTATTTAATTATTTTCGTGTTTTCTTGATCCTAAAATCTTGCGAGGGCATTTCAGTCACCTTCTGACTGTTTTCGGGTCTCGGTCAGAACTAAAAAGTTGTCAGGAATATCGTTTTACATCAAATTGCTTTAGAGTCCGAATAATGAAAACGTTGTTTAGCTACTTGTTTTTGATAATTCAACCTATGAATAACTTATATCTCCTTTAAAATTTCGAAAAATTTCGGATGTTACACTTCCCACCAACGATGCTCGGGTAGTTGTGAAATTTTTGAAGTCTCTTTTTGCCCGATTTGGAACACCGAGAGCTATAATAAGCGATCGTGGGACCCACTTTTGTAATGATCAATTTGCCAAAGTGATGTCTAAATATGGAGTCACACATCGTTTAGCTACCGCTTACCATCCTCAAACGAGTGGTCAAGTGGAGGTGTCAAATCGTGGTCTTAAGCGTATTCTTGAAAGGAAGGTAGGAGAAAACAGTGTCTCCTGGTCTGATAAGCTAGACGATGCTTTGTGGGCATTCCGAACCGCTTTCAAAACACCGATCGGATGCACACCCTATCAGCTCGTTTATGGAAAGTCTTGTCATTTACCAGTCGAATTGGAACACAAAGCATATTGGGCTCTTAAGCACGTAAATTTCGACCTCAAAACCGCGGGTGATCATCGGAAGCTGCAACTAAATGAACTTAACGAGCTTCGAGATCAAGCTTATGAGAATTCATTAATCTACAAGGAGAAGACGAAGAAGCTTCACGACTCAAAGATCAAGAATCGAATCTTCAATGTTGGTGATCAAGTTTTACTCTTCAACTCCTGGTTAAAGATATTCTCCGGAAAGCTTAAAACTCGTTGGTCAGGACCTTTTACTATTGCTAAAGTTTTCCCATACGGAATAGTGGAATTATCTCAACCTGATGGTCCGACTTTTAAAGTAAATGGTCACCGTGTGAAACATTACTTCGGAGGGGACATACCACCCAAGGTAGTCCCGGATTTCCACACTCTCCCTAAGGACAACTAAATTCAGGGATCGAGTCGAGCTTGTGACTCGGTGACCAAAAATAAGCCGCTTCGAGGGAGTTACCCCCTGCGTATCTTTCTATTTTCTTTTCTATTTTCTATCTAATGTGTTGTGATGTGTGAAGAGGCTATCCTCTTCAGAGGCTTGTCCTCTTCCGATTTCTCGTTGTTTGTTGTTTGTTGCTTGTTGTGATTTTTGTAGGATTATCCCAACAATTTCTGAAGACTCTCGTGTCCGGTTGATTTGTCCCGTTCTACTCGAGCTTCTCATCCTTTGTGTGAAATTAGTTTGGGGAAATCCAATATCCTTTCATCTTATCGATTCACGTTTATCTTTGCATACTTCATAAACGGCTTAGATTTACGTAGAGACCCGCCTTTAAACATTGAGGACAATGTTTCGTTTTAGTTTGGGGAAGGGAATCTATCGATTTGATGTTACCTGCTTATTGTTTTGTTCTCACGTACCCGTTTTCCCACAAAAATAGCAAAATTTTTAAATTTTTAAGTTCTTATTTGTCATATATATAATAAAAAAAAATAAATGTGTTAAGACAAAAATGTAGGTTTTCCGTTGGTAAGAATAAGAAGTAATTTTTGACCCGATCGTACGTGTAGAGTTCTAGCTTTCTCCCTTAACAATTAATGATGATAGTTTGTGCTAGTCTCATGTAGACTTTAAACATGCTAGACTTGAATCGTTAGTAAATGAAGACTTGTGCTAATCTCAAGTAGATTTTAAATATGCCGAGTTGGATTTTATATGGCTAAGTGTTCGCGAATTTCTTTCTTAGAGATTTTAAATTGCGAAGAATAAGAAATGATAGTGTTATTTATAAGTCATGACATTAAACGTAGAATAGTTGGTTTTCTTTCAAGCTCATAAGTGTTAATTGTGGCTTTTTCTCCCATTAGCTTGTTTCACCTCTATATAAATGTTTAATAAATAGAGTTGTATGGTTTTTTGGTTAATAATTAGCTAATAGAAGTTTTCTTTAGTTCCTTTGTGATTAGGATGAGTACACATCAGGAATACTTAATTTGGCATAATATATGTATCATATAAAGAAATATTTTGCTTATTCCTAAGAGCCTTAGGGGTATATCGGGAAAGTAGAATTCAATAATAATCCAAGACTGATAAAAGTTTGACTGTTTCTTGCGGCTCACAACCGATTGTTTAAAGCTTTCTAAAAGGTCGAGGAGGTTACCGAAGTCGAAATATGTTTGCTACATATTGTCGGAGGCGTGGCCGATGTTGTAGCCTTTTAAAGGACTGAGGTTTTAATAATGTTGCTTAATTTTTTTGTCTTACTTTGTGCTTAAAGAGCCTAAGGGTATATGTGCAAATAGATTGGTCCATTCTGTCTTAGAAAGCCTTAGGGTATATGACATGAATGGGTTGCCTTGCTTAAGTAGTCCTAATAAAAGCAAATTTTTGGATTGCCTCGATGTGGACTTTAATCTTGATGACATTTGATCTTTTGAAAAGGGCTAGGAGCTAATTATTGCGTTCTTAACCGTTACGCTTTATTTTTGGAATTAATAAGTATCGAAACAAGTCTTAAAGAGCTTTCGGGTATATGACTTAAGTAAAATCTTGAGATACAAAAGTAGGATTTGTGGGAGGAAAAGTAAGTACACAATTAGTATTTATGAGTAGTGTTAGTGTCATGACTTATAATTGACAATGATCTTGTTTTTAAGCTTAGCATATGAAAAGTGAAAAATCGGGGATGATGAAGTTATCTTTTAGACACTTAATCGTGCTTTTTGTTCTATGATCCTAAAAGTTAACAATGAGGTAATGAAAACAATACATTATGGCAACACAAATAAGTTGTAGTTAGGTAGCTAGTTATCAAGAAAAAAATCATAAAAAGAGAAAAATCTTTGAAAAAGGAAAATCGGGTGTTTTATAACTTGTGATCTCTTAACTCTCTCAACAAAAATCTTTGCTACTTTTCAAAGGTTTCGTTTGGGGAATTTTTCAGGTATTTGGTTATAAGGCATGTGATATTGCGTGAGGATACACAATTGTTTAGTTTGGGGAATTTTGATAAGTGAAGAATACACATATCCGTTTGTACCTAAAATAACCCAATTAAACCCAAAAATGGCCAAAATATGCTTGTATTTGTGTTCTGTGTGTGCAGGTACGGATATATAAAAAATCACAAGCAAATAGTCAAAAAAACGGGCAAGCACGGACACGAGAATCAGAAAAGTACAAAAAGAAGCCAAAGAATCAAAGCCGAAGCCAGAAAGTCAAAGACCGCAGTCAAATCCAGTCAACAGCAGTAAACCTACTACAGACAATACCTCCATAATATACATTTCAGTCCTCATTTAGAAAGCTCAAAAATAGCCCCTCACTCCTTATTGGCCCAAGAAACCTTATTGGGCCTGAAAAAAACCCTAAAGTTCTATACCCGGATCCATTTGGCCCAAAAGCCCATTTATAAGCCCAAGTTATTAGTCCACTTAACTTTTCTTAAAAAAACACAAGGGCTAGTTTTGCAATTTCCGAAAGTTGTTTATAACTAGAAATGGAGAAAGTATTGTGAGGGACTTGAATTGTCATTATCCCAAACTCACAACTAAATTACCTTTTACAGTTGATAAGTTGGGCGCCAAAAACATAACTACTATTCATCATCGCCTTCCTTTCACCTAGCTGTAAAAATCAAAGGGTTTTTTACAATTGATGGCTAAAATGGATAATTTAAGAGCTCGTTTATACAAACCCAGGGTTAATTCAGTCTTATCTAAGGCTCTAATTAACTAGCTCAAGATAAATGCCACGTCAGAGTTGAGAAAGCACAAGGATGAGAAGATTTTGTACTCATTTCACTCTCACAAGTAGCACAAAGGTGTCACATCAAGGATTGCCAGCTTGGCAATCCATGTGACTACGATTTGTGATCCAACGGCCATAAAGCTTGATCAAATAATTGCAATGATTGGATGGCAGAGATTGAAAGAAGTTGAAAGAGACTCAAGAGGCTAGAAGGATCCAAGGCAGGCTATAAATAGGCCTCACACACTCCACACATAAAGAGGAGCTTTAGGACTAGTTTTTAGCTTAATTTCATTTTTAGCTTAATTTTACTTTAAATCTTGTAATTTCCTTTTAAATATTGTAATCAAGTTTTCTATTAATGAATTCAGTAGTTTTTAATCTATTTTAAGCTCTTTTTGTTCAATATTCATAAGCTTTTTGATTTTCCTACAAGTTATTAAGCTAAACTCCAATATGGCTCTAATAAGCTCTCAAGAGTCTCTCAAGTCTTGATGGAGCTTAAACTGAACCTAATATTACTGAATTGTTACATAAATATCTAGTTAAAAAAATATTTTCCTTTGCATAATAGATTGTGAGCTTTTGGAGAGGGATCTCAAAAGGGAAGGTTCCCCATGGACTTTTCACTGGCTATTAATAAGCTAGTTGGGGCTTGTAGCAGCCATTTTGGGTACTTCTCATTGTTTGCTAAAGGTTTTTGTAAGTTTCTCTTTAAGTTTCATTAATTACTTGTCTCTAGTTCTTATTAGTTTTAGATTGCTTATTAATTTTGCTTATCTGCTTATAAGTTGATCTTAATTGAGCTTTTTTACTTCCTTTTTTGGTTAATAGTCATATTTCTTAATTTGCTATAGTTTAGATAGTTATAGATTTCTAGATTTTCATTCTTTTCTATCAATGTTGATAAAAAAATCAAAATATATTAGTTTATTATCTTAGATCATTGATTCTAGTTTTAATTCAGCTGTTAATTAGTGTTTTATTAAGTTGTTATAAGCTTTTAGTAATCTGGTAATATAGGTTTATTCATTAGGATTGCATTTTAAAGTTTTTTTAAAAAAACTGTCAAGTGCAATAAGGGGTGTTTGGCATTAGTGAATTTGACCTTTAAAAAGTCAAATAATTGTGATTTTGTTCACAGGTTAGTGGTTTCTTTAAGATTAGTTTTAATAAAGTTTTTAAAGTTTAGTTTGCAAAAATCAAATAGTTATGGCTTGTTATCATAGTTCCTGCACCAAGACATTTTGCCCTTTCTTTTTGTATGCTCAAATTTGATCAAAAGCCAGCAAGGTTTTGATTGTACTTGTTTTGTGTTTACAAACACTCAAGGAGTGTGTTTAAGTGCAGCTAAGCCACTAGGTTAACCTGCATTTTGGTCCTTGAGGCTTTGCCAAGTGCATCAGCACTTACTGTCTAACACACTCAGCATATGCTGAGTGAATAGACTAATTTTGTTAATTGTAAGTTTTAGAAGCTTATTTTCAAGAAATATATAGTATAGAAGTATCTTAATATAGATTAGGTAATAGTTTTAGGTTTATTGCTTATTAGCTTAGATTAATTTGCTGTCAAAATTTACCAAAAAGCCAAAAGCTCAAAAATAGTAGGTTTAAATATTCAGTTCTTAAATTAAGTTTTCTAGCTTATAATTTAGGTTTTTAAGAATTGTTTAGTCAGCTTTATTAGGTTAAGGTAATTTTCAAAAGCTGAGTTCCTAATTTAGCTTATTGAGCTTATTCGCTTGAGTTGATTTTGAGCTTTTAAGTATACTTCCTGAGTTTAGCTTTTGCATGATCAATTTTTGTTGTCTATTTTTTAGTCAAGCTCAAATCTCTTTTTAATCCTAGATAGTAGATATTATAAGCTTTTCAATTCTTCTTTTCTTTCCAAAATTGAGCTTAAAATGAGATTTAAAAAAAAAGCTTTTTAGCAAAACCTGAGGCTAATGGCCACTTACTGTTTTCAGCTTATTAATAAGCTATTTTAGAGCTTATTTGTGGGTTTCAGCCCAAAAAGCTTTTATTAAAGTTATTCCTACCAGCTTTTTCTAAAACTTTGCTTTTATAAGCTTTTTGTGATAAGCACTTTTTAAACAGTTAATCTTAATTTGGGCTTAATGGGCTTAGTGTGAATACGGGTAGGCCTTTCAGGGGCTGTTTTTGTAACTTTCTAGTTTTCTCTTTTGTCACTGTTAGTCCCTCTAGTTTTTCCTGTTAGTCCTAGTTAGATTTAATTTCTTTTATTTTCATTTTAGTTAAATAAATTAGGTTAAAGTTTTATATAAGTTCAATTAAAGTTTTATAAAAAGTAAAAAATTAGGGCTTTTATTTTTAGTAATTTTCTGCACTTTTTCTTTATGTAGTGTAATTTTTATAAAATTTTTAGGATTAAATTTTTAATATTTTTATTATTTTTAAGTTTTTAATTAGTTTAAATCTTTAAAAAATCACATCTTTAAATCTAAAAAGTTAAAAATAGTAATTCTTTTTTCTAAAATTTTCTTTTTACTTATTTTATTTAGGAAAATTTAATTTCAATTATTTTTATATTTTTTATATTTTCTAGGATTTAATTAGTTTTAAATAGTTTTTAATTCTTAAAAAATTCAAAAATTAATATAAAAAAAATATTTTTCTTTTTCTTAAAATTTTATTTTATCATAATTTAGGTTTAGAAACTTAATTTGAAATTTTAGGGTTTAAATTTAGTAGGTTTGCTTAATTGTCGCGTTTTATTTGTTTCCCGTTTTAGTTTAACTGTTTAATTGTTTTTTTTATTTATTTAGTAGAAATAGATTATCAAAAATATCTTTGCTCAATTCAAATCAGAATCCGAACTTAAACGAGGTTTCAATTGCATTAGTCGTTGGGGAAACGACCCGGGTGATTATTCTTACCCGGTTAAATATACGTATTATATATTATACTATATATATTTTTAAGAGTGAATTTTATCGAGGGTAACTTGGTAATTTTCTTAATTGCTCTTTTAAAGTATTATATTTTATATATATTTTATAGTGTATCTAAACTTTTTACATCAAGTTTTTGGCGCCGTTGCCGGGGACTAGTGTTTAAGATTCGTTCATTTTTAGTTTATTTGGTTTGAAGATCCTTTCACCCTTGAAAGTTTCATTCTTGTTTTATAATTCAAAAATCCAAAAAAAATTCATAAAATATAAAATATATAAAATATTTTCCTTTTCTTTTTAGTATAAGTAAAAGATAAAAAAAATAAAAAATTAAAAAAAATCCTTCTTTTAATTAAGTATAAAAGGCCACTCAATTGGTTAAATACAAAAATATAATACTCTCAACGGAGGTATTATCATAATCAATTCCGGTGAACTTGTTGGTTCCCAAATCGAACTAAAGATTTAACACTTGCCATTTGTGTCTCTACGAAGTACGGCTCACCTTGAAAAGCAATTTTTGAGAGGTACCGTGAAGTAGTTGATTATTTAGTTTAAGTCTCTTCCGTGTAACCGTTAAAATTCATTGTTAAAAAAAAGAAAAAAAAATTAGTGTAAAGTTTTGCTTTTTGATTTTTAGTTTTTCATTTTATGCGCACTCGTTCGCAATAGCGAAGGACGTCGAACAACTAACAAACTCTTCCTGTGTTGAAAAATTTTGAACCAATTGTCGATCAAATACATTGTTGCAATGGCCAACAATTCGAACGATGCCCAATGGTACAAGCACCCACGAGGGGGTATGAAGGATGCAATAGTTGTTCCACCAATTATGCTATTATTTTGGAGCTTAAACAACCTTTGATCATTTCTTGTGTAATCAGTAATAAGTTTAAGGGTAGCACACAGACCCTCAAATTACCTTCGGATTTTTCAAACATGGTCACTTCAACGTTTAGACTCCCGAAGTTCCGACACTTCGATAAGCTTTTGCTTTTACCCTTTTTCTTAGGACGGTGAAGCCCGAGATGGTTAGGGACAAGGAACCTCCATGATTCCAATTCTCACTGGGGAAGACCTTGTTCAAAATTCATAAATCAATTCTTTCTCACAACTTCGAAAAACAACTTACCTTCGAAACAAAATCACCAATTTTTTCCAAGAACCAAAAAAACCTTCAATGAAGCATGGGAACGTTTTAAAGGACTCCTTCATCAATGTCCTCACCATGGCTTTTCGGAACTACACCAACTCGATACTTTTTACAATTCTCTGAATTCCATCAATTCAAATGCCTTAGTTTCCGCCGGGGTGCAATTTTTTAAACAAAATGCTCGTGATGTTTAGCCATAATCGAAATGTAAATCAAAAGTTCGTTACTCAAGAAGTCGTCCAAATGATTCAGACACATTATGAATGACTCCATTTCTCTTCTTCACCTTCCGTTTATTCTTTTAGATCAACAAAATGGCAGCCTTACTTGAAGAACAAAATGGAATATTCGAATGAGCCGTTTTTTAGAGTAAGCGATTAGTTGGAAAAGACTGCTACGACTCCTGCTACCGTCAAAGCAGTCGAGGAAGTTTGTGTCACATGTGGTCCAAACCATAATTTCAACAATTGTCCGTTAAATAGGAATGATTTTCCCATTTTTCAAGATAATATTCAACAATTTCAACAAACCGCCGCCGTTGGCAATTTTGTTCAAAGGAATCCTCCTAATTTGGAAACCAAATGAGACCACCGGGTTTCAATCAACCGAATGTCCAAAACAACCAAAACCGTTACCAAGGAACCAATTCTAATTTCAATCAAAACCGTGGAGGAAATTTTAACCAAAACCGTCCAAAACAACACAAATATTCAAGTTTTACACAAGTCCCACCATTACCAACACCAAAAATTCAACCTTTGATTAACTCAAGCTTTACCCTCCGTTTCACAAATTCATGGTAGTTGTTTAAATATGATTTAACAAGTTATTGCTAAACTATGATGGAATATAGAATAACATGCAAAATGAAGTTGGATAATTTTCAAAGAAACCAAAATGATTTTCAAAGAGTTTACAATGATTCTCAAAAGAAACAAGATGATTTTCAGAAGATGATGCTCAGTTTCATGCAAAGCTATCACACCAACCAACCTTCAAGTTCAAGTTCTTTACCAAGCAATACCATTCCAAATCCTTGGAATGAAGCCAAGGCAATTACGACTCGTAGTAGTGTTTCATACGATGGACCTCCGATTCCACCGTCGGTGGGGAAAAGGAAAGTGAGGTGACAAAGGATACGGAGCTACCGAGCACCGAAGACATCCAACCTCCTCCATTGGTCCAAGAACAAACCAAAGGACAAAGAAAGTATCGAAGAACCTTTCTTTCGTTGTACAAAGCCAAACCTAATTTGCCTTACCCATCAAGACTCAACAAACAAAAGATTCATGAAAAAGCATGACAATTCTTTCTCAAAGTTTATGGAATCTTTTGAAATCTTCCATTTTGAGATATGTTTTGCGGAGGCTCTTTTCATATGCTAAAGTTTGCGTCGGATGTTTTAAAAAGATGGTTAAATTATAAAAGAAAGTTGATCGATTTGACCAAAATGCCGTTGAATGATAATTGTAGTGCGGTTGTCCTTAAAATGCGTTCCGGAAAAAAGCTTAGTGGAGCCCCGGTCGATTTCTCATTCCATGTGATTTTTTGAGCTCGATTTTACTTAGTCCTTACCGATTTTAGGTGCTAGTATCAATTCATGCCTTTAATTCCCTATCCTCATTTGGAAAAAGCTTTAACTCCCAGGCCTACTGAAAAAAATATGGTATTAGGTTAACCGATCATACAATTTGCACCCAACGGTGTTGCCACGAAATTATTTTTGTCAATAGTAGGGTTGTTTTTCTTTCCCGCCGATTTTGTTGTGGCTCTTGATTTTTATAGCCGATCCTCGGTACTGTACTCAGTGGCGACCTTTCTTAGGACGGTCATGCTTAATCGATGTTTAGAAGGAGTGAATTCTAATTAGGAATGATGATCAATCTTTAACCTTAAATGTGAGTGATGCTCCTTCATTTATATACAACATCTAGATCGTTGAAGAAAGTTGATCTAATCGATGCTGCTTGTGAAATTTATTCACAAGAAGTACTTGGATTTTCCGATTCCGTTGCTTACAACAATCCTTCTCCGTACTACGATCCGATTGTTTCCACTTCATCTAGACACTTTCTACTTTTGATGAAAGCGATTTTTCTACTCATTTGAGGATGCCGATGCTTTTAATAGTAATCGATGATGAACCAGTTTCGACAGTTTTCAATGCTACGATAATATGATCCCGAGTAGGTGCATTCTCATTCTCGAGCGCACTTCTCAACAATGATCCATTACCTCAACCCAAAAAACCAAGGAGATTATTCACCAGAATTCAAAAGATCTTAAAGTTGTTGATCCACAAAGTGTTTACTCGAAACAAAAGAGAAAATTCCCGAAGTGAACGTAAAGGAGTTACCTCGCATCTCGAGTATGCAGTTTTTGAGGAAAATACAGCTTCCAGTCATAATTTCAAAATTATTTTGAGCCAAGATGAAAAGACCTCACTCATTAACATTCTAAAAAACCGAAAACAAGCAATTGCTTGGAAACTTTCTAATATCCGAGGCATAGATTCGGAGTTTTGCTCTCATAAGATTCTTTTAGAAGATGATTACGAACCTTCAGTCCAACATCAAAGGAGGGTTAACCTAATATCCATGAGTCTTCAAGAAAGAGTAGAAAAAACTTCTTGAGCGGGATTGATTTATCCAATCTAGGATAGTCCATGGGTTAGTTTTCCGGTCTATTTGTGGTTCCTAAAAAGGTGGTATGACCGTGATCACGAAACGTAGGAAAAATGAATTAGTGCCTACAATATTAGTAACCGGTGGAGAGTTGCATCGATATTGAAAGTAAATGAGCAACTTGTAAAGACCATTTTCCGTTACCATTCATGGACCAAATGTTAGAGCGATTAGCCGGCAACGAATTTTATTGTTTCTTAGATAGTTTTCAGGGTATTTTCAAATCCTAATTGATCCTAAAGATCAAGAGAAAACTACTTTCACGTGCCCATACGGAACTTTCGCGTACCGTCGTATGCCATTCGGTTTGTGCAATGCACCCGGAACTTTTCAACGTTGTATGATGGCCATTTTTCATGACATGATAGAAAAAACAATGGAAGTCTTTATGGACGATTTTTTAGTTTTCAGATATTCTTTTTCCTCGTGTCTTGCTGATTTAGACAAAATGCTCAAACGATGTGAAGATACCAAATTAGCACTAAATTAGGAAAAGAGTCATATCATGGTTAAAGAAGGCATTGTTTTAGGACATAAGATCTCTAGAAAAGGAATTGAAGTCGATAAGGCCAAAGTTGATGTAATTTCAAAGCTTCCTCACCCAACGACCGTTAAAGGAATCAGAAGTTTTCTCAGGCATGCTGGATTCTATCGAAGATTTATCAAAGACTTTTCCAAAATCTCTGACAATGAACACATACTTTTAGAGAAGAACACTCCTTTCATTTTCTCAGAAGGAAGATTGCATTCTAGCCTTTCAAACATTGAAAAAGAAGTTAACCGAAGATCCAATTCTCATTGCTCCGAATTGGGATCAACCTTTTGAAATCATGTGTGATGCAAGTGATTATGAAATAGGTGCGGTTCTAGGGCAAAGGATTGTGAAGTATTTTTAACCAATTCATTATGCAAGTAAGACGATGACTGGAGCAGAAACAAATTACACAACAACGGAGAAAGAGATGCTTGCAGTTGTTTACGCTTTTGAGAAATTTTGATCATATCTTATCATGAACAAAAGTGTTGTTTACACGGACCACTCCGCATTGAAATACCTCTTCAACAAGAAAGATGCCAAAGCAAGATTGCTTAGATGGGTCTTACTTCTTCAAGAATTCAATTTTTCAGTAATTGATACCAAAGGAGCTGAAAACTATGCAGCCGATCACCTCTCTCGTCTTGAAAACCCGTATGAGAATGTTTTTGATCCTAAGGAGATTAATGAAACCTTTCCTCTTGAAACATTGAATACGGTGACTTCTCATGATAATCAAAGTACCCCGTGGTTTGCCGATATAGCAAATTACCACGCGGGGAATTTTCTCATCAAAGGAATGTCAACTCAACAAAAGAGAAAGTTTTTCAAGGATATAAAGAATTACTTTTGGGATGATCCTTACCTTTTTAGAATATGTGCGGATCAAATCATTCGTAGGTGTGTATTTGGCCAAGAAGCTCTTGAAATCCTCAAAGCTTGTCATAAAGGACCCACCGGGGGCCATCATAGTGCCAACATCACCGCTCGGAAAGTATTTGATGCCGGTTTCTTTTGGCCTACCATATATCAAGATGCTTATTCAATGATCAAATCTTGTGATTCATGTCAAAGATAAGGTAAAATTTCACATCGAGATGAGATGCCTCGAAATACTATCCAAGTTTGTGAAATTTTCGATGTGAAGAGTCGTGATCTTAAAGGACCCTTAGAAAGGACGGTAGGAGAAAACCGTGCCTCATGGTCAGACAAGTTAGACGATGCATTGTGGGCATTCCGAACCGCTTACAAGACTCTAATCGGATGCACGCCCTACAAGCTAGTTTATGGAAAATCATGTCA
>BQNB010089599.1:0-24103 GCA_026074375.1 Tanacetum coccineum
GAGCACCCTATAGATTAGCTCCTTTAGAAATGTATGAACTATCTAACCAACTTCAAGAGTTAGCATACCTAGGTTTTATACGACCAAGGACTTCACCTTAGGGAGCTCCTGTCTTGTTTGTTAAAAAGAAAGACAGATCTTTCAGAATGTGTATCGATTACCAAGAGTTGAATAAACTTACCATAAAGAATCATTACCCATTACCCAGGATTGATGACTTATTTGACCAACTTCAAGGTTTGAGTGTCTACTCGAAGATTGACTTAAGATCAGGCTATCATCAACTAAGAGTCAGGGATGAAGATATTCCCAAGACTGCTTTCAGAACAAGATACAGACATTATGAATTTCAAGTGATGCCATTTGGTTTAACTAACGCACTTGCTGTATTCATGGATCTCATGAACCGTGTGTGAAAACCAACTTTGACAAATTTAAATATAGTGTTCATCGAGGATATTCTTATCTACTCTAGTAACAAAGAGAGCACGGAGCAAATCATCGAGAATAATCCTAGAATTACTCAAGAAAGAGAAGTTGTATGCCAAGTTCTCCAAGTGTGATTTCTGGATTCGTATAGTGCAATTTCTTGGACACTTAATTGATAGTCAAGGACTTCATGTTGACCCCGCCAAGATTGAAGCAGTTAAGAATTAGACATCTCCTACTACACCCATAGAAATATGTCAATTCTTAGGACTTCCAGTTATTATCGGAGATTTATCAAAGATTTCTCGAAGATTGCAAAGTCTTTGACTGAATTAACCCATAAAACAAGAAGTATATTTGGGGAAAAGACCAAGAGTTGGCTTTTCAACTACTAAAACAGAAGCTATGTGAAGCTCCAATCTTAGCATTACCAGAAGGAAATGACAATTTTGTTGTTTACTGTGATGCATCCCATCAAGGTCTGGGAGCAGTGTTAATGCAAAGAGAGAAGGTTATTGCATATGCATCCCGACAACTTAAGCCTAATGAAGAAAACTATACCACTTATGATCTTGAATTAGGAGCAGTAGTGTTTGCTCTTAAAATTTAGAAACACTACCTATACGGTACAAAGTGTACTGTGTTCACTGATCATAAAAGTCTTTAGCATATCCTTTATCAAAAAGAGTTGAACATGAGACAACGCCGTTGGCTAGAATTGCTTGCAGATCACGATTGTGAAATTCGCTACCATCCTGGAAAGGCAAATGTTATAGCAGATGCCTTAAGCCGGAAGGAATGAATCAAACCACTCCGAGTTAGATCATTAGTTATGACCATTCATCTAAAATTACCATTACAAATTCTCAAAGCTCAAACTGAAGCAATCAAGGAAGAAAACATCAAGGCTCAAAACTTACGAGAAATGGACAAAGCATTTGAAATCTCAGTCCTGATGGAACTCGTTGTATTAAAAAACAAAGCTGGTTACCACTTTTTGGTAATATGAGAGACTTGATCATGTATGAGTCCCATAAATCGAAGTATATCCATTACACTACCATTCTGACAAAATGTTATGCAGGATCAAAGAAACTCTATTGGTGGCCTAACCTGAAGCAATCATCGCTGATATGTTGGAAAATTGTTTGACATGTTCTAGAGTTAAGGCAGAATGTCAGAAGCCTTCCGGCTTACTGGTATAACCAGAGATTCCTATGTGGAAGTGGGAAAGAATAACGATGGATTTCATTATAGAACTACCTAAAACATCAAACGGACTTGACACAATTTGGTTTATTGTCTATCGCCTTACCAAATTCGCACATTTCATCCCTACCCGAGAGATAGATAGTATGGAAACCCTTACAAGATTGTACATAAAGGAAATAGTCTCCCGGCATGGAGTACCAATATCCATCATCTCGGATCGTGACAGTCATTTCACGTCTAGATTCTGACAATCATTACAAAAGACTTTTGGTACTCAATTAGATATGAGTACGGCATATCATCCTAAAACCGATGGACAAAGTGAAAGAACCATCTAAACACTCGAAGACATGCTTCGAGCTTGTGTTATAGATTTTGTAAAAGGATGGGAAAAACACTTACCATTAGCAAAATTTTCTTACAATAACAGTTACCATGCCAGTATTAAGGCATCACCATTTGAGGCACTTTATGGTTAAAAGTGAAAATCACCTGTTTGCTGGGTCGAAGTTGGAGATGTTCAACTTATGGGACCAGAAATAATCCATGAAACCACTGAAAAGATAGTGCAAATTCGACAATGCTTGCAAGCTGCAAGAGACCGGCAGAGAAGTTATGCCAATGTAAGACGAAAGCCTTTAGAATTTCAAGTTGGAGATCGTGTTATGTTAAAAGTGTCACCTCGTAAAGGTGTCATCCGATTCGGAAAACGAGGAAAGCTTAATCCCTGGTACATTAGACCTTTCAAAATCCTTGAACGGATTGGCCCAGTGGCATATAAACTTGAGCTTCCTGAAGAGCTCAGTAATGTCCACAGTACTTTCCACGTTTCTAATCTAAAGAAATGCTTATCTGATGAATCCCTTATCATTCCAATGAAAGAGCTTCGACACGATGACAAACTCAACTTTGTGGAAGAACTAGTGGAGATCATGGATCGAAAAGTGAAGAAACTAAAACAAAGTCGTATTCCTATAGTCAAAGTAAGATGGAACTCTAAAACAGGACCAGAATTTACATGGGAATGCGAAGATCAGATTTGTTCCAAGTATCCACATCTGTTTTCAAACATCACTCTGGCATCCAACTAAATCTCGGGACGAGATTTCTTTTAAGGGAGGGAGACTATAACAACCTGTAATTTTCATCACTATAGTTGTCCATCTATTAAATTAGATGCACTGTAATATCCATCTATTATATATATACCACCTTTTTACAGGAATTTTTTTGCTTTATCTCATTATGCAACGTAACTTGCATCTCAAAGAAACGAGCTCACACAACCGAACCCAGATGCCATCTATATCATATGTTTATATCATGTAACATCCTAATATGTCCAAGTCTATATCTTCTAAAATAACTATTGTTACCAATACTTTTATCATTTAACGTACCATATAATAGAAAACGTTATATCAAAATAGCTTAACCGTTAATGTTTATTAATCAAAACCCTAATTATATGTTAATTAACATATAAAATGAATGTGCAAGCCTTCAAGCATGTGTACAAGTGTACAATGCACAACATTTGAATATCTTTTCCCTCCTAAATTAAGTTACAACTTTCTAAAGCCCAATATACAAGTCAATAATGCAAGAAAACCAAACTAGGTCATTTTACCTCCTAAATCACTTTAGTTTCTTACTACCACTTTAGCACAAGGTAGAAAAACTTAATGCATGACTTCTAATCCCTAAACCTAAACCCTAAATCATCCTAAAATCCTAATCTAAAACCCGAAACATTAAACGAAACCCTAAAACCCTAGTTTCATTTTAAACCTAAAATAAAACCCTAAACCTTAATCCTAAACCTTAAACCTTAATCCTAAACCCTAATCCTAACATTAAACCTTAATCCTAAATCCTAATCTATCCTACACCTTAACCCTAATTCAAATTCAAACCAAAAACCCTAACCCGAGACCAAAACCAAACCCGACACCCCTTTTTCTTTCATTTTTGACCCATTTACACCTAAGCTAGCAACCTAGCACCTCAAGCACCTCTAAGATCTCACCACCATGTCACCAAGCACATCCAAGCACTACTCGCGATCACCGTCCCTTGGCCACCAAAGTTGGTTTTGTCACCCTCCTTCGTCCCTTCTTTTTATGCCGCGGCTACACCACCACCCCACACCTCATCATAGATAGTTCTAGCTCTTCCTACTCACCCTATACTCTTCTTTAGTCATCACTCTACAGCCCTTGATCCCTACTCTAAGTATTCATGGGCACCAAGGGGTTTTTGAACCCAATATAAGCTGAATCCAAGCAACCCTTTCAAACACACCTCAAATCTTCATCACAAATACAAATGGAGTTCTAGCCCTGCCAAGGAAGAAGTAGAAGGTCCCTAAGATCAAAATAGAAGCCAAGAATCAAGAGAAGGAAGGCCTTGAATCCATATCTAGGTGTACAAACCCAAAAACCCCATTTCAACCCATTTTAGCTCAAGTAAGCTTAAATGTTGTTCAATAAACTCATAATCTATTTTAGAATATTCATAAGACTCCTAATATCCTATATGAACTCTTGTTAAAGCCTTGAATCCTCAAACCCATACGTTTTTGGTTAAAACCCTAAAAATGACCCGTTTTGATTTTCTAGCTAACGAATCCTTTTTCTAAACTTTTGTTAGGTTAGAACATCTATTTTAGCTATATTTAATAAGCCTTGACCTGCAAAACCTTTTGATTCAAAAATATCATAATTATGAATTTTGGACTTGATTTGCACATGTTTTCATGCATAGGGGTATATATGCGTAACTTTCTGAAATTTAATAACTAATGGGGACTGAAAATGTCATTCCCTTAAGTTATAACTACAAAGGGGCTGTTTTTTCGATGTTCCTAGAGTTAAAGGGTTGAAATTATAATAATACTTTATATATAAAGGACTAAAGTTGTAAAAATTTATAAATCAAGGGTATTTATTGCCATTTTTGCAAACTTAAAAATATAAAATATAATATTTTTATACAAATTATAAAAATATATATTAATGTTATAAAACTTGATTTCATTAAAACCCGACACATCAATCGTTATTAATCATCGATCGACGCATTATAAAACAATTACGTTATATATCTAACGTCATTTATCATCGACTAGCATTTAAAGAAACTTAAAATCTTATCGTATCGCGTTACTAGGGAATTTCATGTGAGGGGTTCCATTTGGGTATTTGTTTTAACGAGTTTGCTGGGTTTATGATTTAAAGTGCCCTGACTCCTCAAACGATACTACATGGCCTCTAGATTATGATAGCCCGAACAGTGATACAATATTTCTATAAACTAATAAATCAAAGTAATACGTTAAACTTTATAAAGTTTTAAAACATAAACCATCACACTAAGACTTGACATATTACCCCAGGTTGCGTGACGAGGCCGTTACTTTCGCTTGATATACTTTTGCCATCAATCAGATTTTCCCTATTAAGGTGAGTTCATAGCCTCGCATTTTAAATCTTCTAATGTTTTCATAAACCCGCGAGGGGGATACATGCTATAAACCAATAATAACGAGTGTTTTCCAACTAACTGACTACTTGATTATTATTGCCTAAGTCCTTACTTTTGCCATTAAGACCCCACTATCATGAACTGTTAATTACTTTTTGAAGTAAGTGCGAATGCTGTGAATAGATCTATTTGGGACTGAACTCCCCCATTGGAGTACCTTTAGTTTCTGGTAACCAAACGCACTTTATTTGAATCACTATGCGGGTATTTGGCAAAGGCACCCGTTGGGGCAACTTCTTGTGATTATTAATTATCTCAAGGTCTTGGTGTCATGAGCTTAGGGCAATAATACTATTTTCTATAATAATTGTACTCATTGCAATTATTACACTTATGGGTGTATCACAACGTAACCCACTACTAAACTTGTATTCAAACTATTTAACATAAACCTATGAATTTCACTCAACCTTTTTGTTGACTTTTTACCATGTTTATCTCAAGTAACTGAGCATCTTATGGCACGGAGTGGCACGGACTTGAAGATGGCTAAACTGTTATCATTCAAACTTTATGTTTCTAGATGTTTGGGACCTCTCTTTTGTAAAAACTCTGATGAATAAATGAATGATAACTAAATTTTCCAAAAACGTCTCTTTACGATTCGTTTTCTATGATTATGACTGTTGTACTATGAAATAATACCCCAGATTAGCTTCCGCTGCTATATATGTCAAAATGGGGGTGTTATATCTTGCCTTCAATTCTAACCTCCTTTGTGCCTTTTCTTGAGCAGTTGAAGGAGCAATTGTAGTCTTAACACCTTTAACAACTTTTGTTGCTAGAGGTGCATTCCCATTCTATATGACTTCCCATAGAGAATAATCAATCATCTGGATGTACTGTTCCATCCTCATCCTCTAAAGCTCATACTCACCTGGTTTGAGCATAGGCACTTTTGATGCAGCCACCATATGTACTAAGTCTTGATTCGTGTCTTCTTAGCAGAGTTTCTTAAAGAAACAAGCTTTGATACCACTTGTTGATCCCACTTGAATGAATCTTAAATTCCTTAGCTCGTGTAAGGTTTAGTTATGCAAGTGTTCTCAACCAATTGGACGGCATGACTTAAATTTGACGAGTATTAATTTTTGATAAATACATGATCCAAAAGTGTGTACGAAGAAGCATGGATTCATCCTTCGTAGCACAAGTTAAAAAACTATTTTTAACTTAAGTCTAATACTTATTTTATATCATTTAAGTGTGTCAAGTTGTTCATTTTCATGACTAATATATAACCTTGGTGGAATAAATATTAGTTTGAGCAATACATAAATTAAATAACAATCATATGATTTATTTAGTGTTATTTATATAAAAACAAGTGTTTAGTTTCAAATCAAATTTAAACTTTAAACTAAAACAAAGATTCAGTTTCTAAAATTGGTTTGTGTTTTATTTTTAGTTTTATAAAAACATTTGCAAGTTATATACATTCCAAACATATATAAAAGCAAACAAACAAACACAACCACAAGTATGTAAATCCTCAACCAATGAAAAACCTATGCTTGGTCTCGTAAGCCATCACAAGAACCAAGAAGTCAACTAAGGGTTAACCACACAACTACAAGGAAGGCTCTCACGTGCTCCGAGAACCATCATGAGCAAGTGAAACCCTTAATGAATGTGATGTCTAAAACTGCTATAAAATTTTAGATGACTTGACGGGCCTGAAACTCCTAGACGGATTCTTCCCCAATCTGAGCTCTAGTTGAAGAAATTGTAGCCCCATGAGTTGTGCTCCTGCTCCAAATATTTCAGCTTCTAACTCCTTATAGAACTCCGGGATACTCACTTTTAGTGGAGGTTACTCTAGCAGCTCCAAATTTGACTTTATGCCTTTAACTCTTGCGCCATTCAAATCCAAACAACGGTTACATAAATTTAATAATTGAATACATCTATCCTATCATCTAACTACTGTAAAATTCTCAAACAATAGCTATAATGACAATTAAAAAACATACAAAAGAAGCCAAAACAATGGCAAACCCAAAACTGAAATTAAATGCAATAACTAGTGAATCAAGTCACAAGTGGTCAAGGTTTTCATCGGCTTTGCATACGCAACATAATAATACCATAATATCATGTATAAACAAGGTTTTGGCAAATTCTATGGCCAAACATGCATGTATTTGCCATGGATACAAAATAATTAACAAGAAATAAATTGTTAGCCAACGAATCGAAGAAATAAATTAACTAGAATTAAAACCCCGATTGATACGTGTAACCAATGGCTTGAGGATCACTTAGTACTGTATTAAAGACCTTATAACAAACATATTAGTTCAGAAAATAATGCCCAAGAGGCTGATTTAAAACCGATTCAAGAATCGTTTCAAAACGCGCGATTTAGGCCCTTTTACACGTACCCGATAACAAAAACAATTAAAAGTATGCATAACAAATGGATATGGGATCAAAAATCACAGATCATAAGACCCCTCATGGGTCGAATTGATTCCAAAAAATAAGCCCTAGGGGCTGTTTTAAAATTATCCTTTTGATTCTATTAAAAATATGTGTTTTTCGCCATTTTTACGCATACAAGATGATCATATGACATCATATGATGGCTCGTGATACCACTGTAGGTGATTTGACAATTAAATAACATATTGATAATAATTAAACGCAGCGGATAAATCACCTATCAACGGATCCATAGAGTCATATGATCAATCAAATAAATAACAACGATTATTACCTTTGCATCGTGATTGGTAGAATCAAAGAACAAACTTTTTTGTACACGATCTATCCAAGAAACCAAGTGACTATAGTAGATCACCTCTATGAATATTCATACTAAACTTCACCGTATACCTCTTGGATGCTAGTCCCTAAACTCGTAACCTTGGCTTATACTTTGAATGAACAAGAATCAAAGTGACTGATCAAGAAAACAAAAAAACTCCTCTTTTTTTTGTTTATGCCGTCCCTTTTATAGGAAGGGAGAGAGGAGAAAAACTTGATAAGTAATTAATTGATTTGTAACTCATAATGACTAAATCAATTAGTAGTTATCATGATCCAATTAACTTGGTAAGTGGTTAATTGATTTGTAACTCCTAATGGCTAAATCAATTAGTAGTTATCATGTTCCAATTAACCATTAACACCCTTGAGTTTTCCTTCTTTTTTCTTTTACATCCTAGGCCAGCCATATTTTGGGCTCAAATAGGCTTGCCATTTGTTTGCTCAGTCCAATAAACTAAGTACATTACTTAGTTATTATAAGCCCAATATTAATCCTGAGTTATGTAGTTTATTTATATACCGTGAATACAATAAACATGATATATACAATGGCACCTCAGTATATATGTGTGTGACCTCATAGGCTTACATGTCTCCAGCCGTATATTATTTATTATGACATGAGCATACTCCAACATATGTTACAAAGAATCAATCTAGAAGTAACATTAATCGGTTAGGACTAAAAGTACATAAATAGGCATATGACTGTTAGGTTCAAGAGAAGTGTTTATTATTAAATGAATTAGTCTTTGTATAGTTTATAGTTTTATTAGTAATTATCTTGTAATAAAGTCTATGTTGGTCATAGTTAAGTAAAGTTGACCAAGGTTTGATTACAGTTAGGAAAATAGAATAGGAATAGCAATAAGTATAGATACCCATTTAGGAGGGGTATTTATACAAGTCTCTTACATTTTGTAACTTCACTTCTCCCTCCCATTTCTATTTTCTCTTTTGGAATAAAAACTTTGAAAATGATGAAAAATACTCTCTAGCTCCTCTTCTCTAATCCTAATATCTTTCGTATGATATCTACTATGCAAACATGACATGTAACAATGACAATATCAACTAACAAGTTACTCAAGCCGATTAATTCAATATGTGTGATTGAAGGACATTAATATCAACCATATAAATTGAAATGCTATAAAATTAAGGTCTTCAAAAGACAACATGTGGTATTTCACTATGTTTTGAACTTAATACCAGATAATCAGGAATTGCTTATCGCCTAACAACTAAAGTACTACTTAGGTGAATTAATAAAGCTAGTGATGTTGATAAGCACTTTAGGTGTGTTTGACACGTAGTTTTTGAGAGCATTTTTAGGCAACTAGCAATTAGCATTATTATTACAAAGCTCGTTTGAAAGAACACAGTTAGCATTTATAAAATTATAAAAATGCTAATTTCTCAATGCTCTTTGAATAAATATTTAGCATGTAGCATTACGTCATTTTACACATTAAAATTATAGTTACAACTATTCTACCAAACACTTTTATAAATTAAATTGCTAACTGCTATATAACTGTTGCTGCTGTATTCAAATAATAACCACACCTTACACTTTTTTTAGACTATAGAAAATAGTCTAATTTCTTTCCATATTTGTAGAATCAATATCTATCACACCAAGAAGATTAAATGCATAGTTCTAGAGAGAGAAACAAAAGAGTGTATGTATTATGTGAGAAAACCAATACCCTCTCTATGTGTGGAGAGGGTTAATATACTTACAAAACCAGTTGGGTACCCATGGATAGTCTTTGGGTCGATCTATTTACTTAACAAAATAATACTTGCTTAAACTACGAGTTGAGACCGTAAATACTGGAAGCGACTGATACTTTTCTAGATTCTTACCAATCTCCCCCTAAAAGAGGCCACTCCAGTTTACAAATATCTTAAACTTAGCATTCTATGAACGTTCTTCAATCTTGCTTGTAGTCTTGAATCTTTATCAATATTGTTGGGATATGAGATTTGATGATTACAAAACTATATACGCAAGATTAAAGAAAGATGAAACAACAAAGACTTAATGTAAAATATTAAGTTAGCTTCCTATGTAAGCTAGGGTTTTCTTGTAACCTCCCTCTATTATATAAAGAGGGTAGGCGTCTGGTTTAGAATATAGATCCATGGATACATAGAACTCTCCTAATGAAAGTCTAGATAGTTACATAGCATAGTCGACTGATTAAAGTCGAATAGTACATTATATTTAGTTGGTGTAGCCTCAAATTATAGTTGGGGTAATAGAGAAACGTTCAATAAAGAAAACCTTAAGATAACTTTGATTGTGTTCTTTATTATTCCGCTGCGTGTTATCAATCATTGTTATAGTTCATCCTAGATATATAAGATCTAATCAATCTTGAGCTATAAACGATCTTATCAATTGGTATCAGAGCCAGTGGGCTCATGATCTAGGATGTTACAAGGTTTATATACCGAATTTTGTGAAGAAAAGAAGATGTATTGGATCTTGGTGGCTCGTGTTGAATTACTAAACCTTTTTATTAGGTTTTCATTATAGTCACTACTATGAGATCTGGTGCGTTACATGTTTTTATATCATTCTGATTCGGAAAGGATCTAAGGTGTTACTAGTGATAGTGAGTCACCCACATAGGTGATGATGAACCCTAGTAGCAGATGATGTGTACGAAACCCTAATTTATATTAGGGATTTCTTCAAAGAATATTAGTACTGCTTATGATAAAAGAAGGAGGTTTATACTGGTGATGGACGTGGTTCGTGTGTTCATGATCCAAGTTTGTATAGGTCATGGATCAATTGTTCTTGATGATGGATTCGGCTTCTATGGTATATTATTCTGATCATCATCATTTAGTAAGGGTTAGCAGTTGAGATCTGATGCTGCACATGGCTTATTTTTAGATCATGTGCTTGTTCTTGGTAATGGTTTATCCGACTCAAGAAACCCTAAATTTGTTATGGTTATGCTCGTCAATGATCCAATATAGATGATCACAAGATCATCATTATTTTCTTGTTCATTGATTTTATGATCTGTTCATGACCTTTTATGAAGAAGAATTCATGTGTGTATGCTCGATGACGATTGTGGACAAAGCCACAAACTCTAGTTTCATATTAGAGTTTTTAACTGATGTGATGTTTGTTTAATGAAGGGATAAGAGAAGTCGTATTTCGTTTTGAATCATACATGATGTGTTGTGCCTATTTCATTTGCTGAAACAACAGCATCAGCAAGGGATGATGTGTGTTCATACGTGATGTTTGTGGGATATTGAAACCCTAATCCCTATATGAATTCTTATATATGTATGTGCTGCCAGTCAACATGATTGGCTCAAAGTGAGATATGCTGCTCGGACTTAAAGATATTAAGGGTGCTTTGTGTTTAGTACTGCCAGAAGAATTAACTTAGTACTGCTCGCTGTTGGTTAGTACTGCCAGAATTGCAACAGCTTAGTGACAGATCAGCGACGGTTCAGCAACAGTTAAATGTGTCACTAATAGTGTAGGAGGAAGGAGTCAAGTGATTTGTGACAGTTTAGCGACAGGTTAGTAACATAATAAAGTGTCGCTATATGGAGTAAGTTAGTACTATTGGGTTTGGATTTTAATACTACCAGAGTCGTCCGACAAAGCAGTTTGTACTACTAGGCTTGTCCGATATCGGACAGTACTTGGTTTTTGGATGGATTTGGATCTCGGACAGAACTATTTTTCAAATAGTTTATTCTTATTAATTTTATGGCTCGTATTTTTGGGATTATTTGAAGATGTGATTACGAAGACATTGTTATTGTTTTATTTGATGTTGTAGTTGAGTTTCACAGATGCGTGTTCTTATCATATCTTAAAAGTCGTGTTTATAGGCTGGGACATTGACTTTAAGATAAACTTGTTCGTACTTACTAATGGTTTTTGGTGAGGCGATGACGTGTCAAAATCTTTGCAAAAGTGTATGATTTTTCCTTTTAGGGTGCTCATTGCTCACATTTGCTATCACTTAGTATGTGTATAATAGTACGTATGAGGGTTTTTGTCAAAGAGGTTGCGGTCTACTTATATTTATATTTCGACATCACTGGATAGTGAGACATAAGAACAAGTTTGAGAGATTCTACTTCTCATCAAATTCTTTATACTCGATTTTCTTCATCAGTGTATCATACATAAGCCTATAGAGTTGAGATTCAAAGAGATGTATACATATTGGTTTATAGGGGTACTTATTGATTAAATGTTTAACCATCTACATGCACCACTTGAGGGGAAGTATTTACAAGTTGCATATCTACAAGAAGACCCCTATTAGATGATTACAAAAAGGGGAAGAAGACTACAGAGATATGATTTGGAGCTTATTATGTGTGGTGGCATGTTCAAGAAGATCTTAAGTCAAGGGGAAGCACTGAAGATTGTTTTATACATGGAGATTGTTTTGTAATATCGAATAGGGGAAGTATTGTTGGGTTCTGAGTTTTGTGATTACAAAACTAAATATGCAAGATTAAAGAAAGATGAAACAACAAGGACTTAATGTAAAATATTAAGTTAGCTTCCTATGTAAGCTAGGGTTTTCTTGTAACCTCCCTCTATTATATAAAGAGGGTAGGCGTCTGGTTTAGAATATAGATCCATGGATACATAGAACTCTCCCAATGATAGTCTAGATAGTTACATAGCATAGTGACTAATTAAGTACGTGGCCCATTTACTTAACAAAATAATACTTGCTTAAACTACAAGTTGAGACCATAAATACTAGAAGTGACTGATACTTTTCTAGATTCTTACCAATCTCCCCCTAAGAGAGGTCACTCCAGTTTATAAATATCTTAAACTTAGCTTTCTATGAACGTTCTTCAATCTTGCTTGTAGTCTTGAATCTTTATCAATATCTTGTATCTTTTTGTAGTGTTCTTTAATCTTTAAGCTTGAGCTTGTTCCTTCATGGTTGATAAACTATGATCTTAAGCCTTTATCACTTGATCTTGAACTTTATGAGATCATAAGTCTTTCATCACCACTTGATCATCTTTGTGATACTTTGCCTTCTTACGATCTCGTGTCTTTGGACTAACATGCTCATACTTTGTGTTTTCTTAAAAGTTGTCTAATAATCTCCCTTGATAATCTTTAACTTGATCATTTCATGTCTTTAAAGAAGATGCTAAGTATCAGAGTAGCGGAATCTTGAGCTTTCTTGTTTACTTGAAACTTTAAATCTTGAGTATGAGCATGCGGTTATGAATGTGACAGAGTTGGTATGAGGTCTTGCCACCATCGTATAAACTTGCACTTAATGGTTAGCAATAAACAACAGATATGGACGAATATGGCTTTGTCATTCGTCGAAGTTCGGTTGCAATAACCTTTTGTTCCCTATTTTATAGTATAAATATTGTACTTGTGATCAAGTAGATTCAAAGAACCTCCTTGACAAGGTTTCTAGCTATACTATCTTGTTCTCATTACTGGAACGTCTCAAAGCAGACAACACGGTAAGAGTGAATCAGTTAGTTACTATCTGACTGATTGATTCGTCAATTCATAGACTGGACCAAAATCGATATCTAGTTGACACAAGCTTGATTCATATAGAATCTCGCAAGTCACCTACACTAAAGATATCACTCTAAATGTTCTGGCAAGATCACAAGGATAATGCATAGGACTCTTAGATACCACTTGTGTTCTTTGTTTGTGAACACCAAGTGAATTTTGGAATTGTGTCATAATGAGATTTATATTGATCTCTTTTGGCTCTAGACTCAATAAGTTTATTTTGGCTTTAGTAGTCAACGGCTAGAGCTGACTGCCACTTTTTCAATACCAACTAACTATGAGTAAGAAAGTTGATAGATAACATGTTTATCTCCGTATGAAATGAAACAAGAATCTTTTAAGAGACCTTGAGTGGCTGGGAAGGGTTGTGCATTGCATCACTGGGTCTATGATGTCTATCTTCAATACCAGAATTCATCTTTGTGATTCTGATAGCATATTAATTAACTCGGTTTCTGCCCAAAGTGTAAAGAGGGCTTCTATCTTTTCACCCTTCATCTTTACATTTCTTTTCATTCTTCAACCCCTTCAATGTTTACCAAGACGTCATTACTAGCACCTTGTTGTGATTGTTCCAGCGCCAGCTCATGCCTTAGTCAACATTATTCCCTTATTTTCATTCAACTCCATCTTTCCTAAGGACTTCTAATTCTATCTAGTGGAATGTCCTTGGGTAGATCCCTTCGGTTCTGGTTGGATCATCGGACTTATACCTAACCTTAACCATCTTATAACTTCATCGCCGTCGTGAATTAGTTGGTTGTTAGGTATAGAGATCGAAACCATAAAACCATTTAAAAATCAATCAAAGTAATTGCAATATAAATCAAAACATTTGGTACTTTGATAGTTTCATCTTTGAGAAATGCTCCCCCTACACTTGTGCATCGATATTTGAAATTGTTTTGCACATGTAGGGAAAAGCCCGCACTTGAGTCTTATTCGATCACATTTTATAGTTCCATATTTTAATCACATTTTTCCCCTTATCAAAAATAGCAAATCTCTTGATATTTTAGATATCAATTGATTAAAATATATTTCGAAAAGCTTTTGGGGAGAAAAATGTTTTTCTAAATTAGCATGAATAATTCGAAACATTTTCTGTTGCTCCCCCTCAATTATTGAGGGAATGATATAGTGTTAAGTACATAATTTTTTTAAGATTTTGAATTTATTGAAAAAATTGTACTCCAACACTATATATTTATGAAGTTACACTACATTTTTACAAGATAGTGATTGAATCAGCAACATATCATCAACTTCAAGGCTTTTAAAACTATGTAATTATTTCCAAACATTCCTAAGCCTTTTAAAACTATGAGGTGTTGGCAATATTGGTCGTATGTAGTTTTAAACATAAGCCACTAATCTTGAAATTGTATTTTAAGCCCCTAAAGTTATTAACTTATAACAACTTAAGCCTTTAGAGTTAAAATAAATTAACTCCCCCTCAAATTATTATCTGTTAAGTTAAAACTTTTTATGTATAATTTTCATGGCTTGGTGAAGATTATTCAAAAACACTTTCTCTCCCTCGAACAAAGACCCGTATTCTATTTAAAGATCGATTGTATTTGTTCGAGTGGTCAAATTTTCTTGAAAATCTGTTTGTGATGTCAAAAACTGATTCTGATTTTGATAAACACATTTTCGAATCATTAACCCGAACATTATTAATAAAATCAATGTTTGTTAGAAAATTTGTTTGGGTTAAAGAAGATTTATCTTCCTTTTAAGTAAAAAATGCATTGAAGCGTACATTTTCCTTTGAGAAAGCCCGGGTTGTGTAGCAAAGTATACACAAGTCATTTATATGAACATAAAGTAGTCATGCCCGAGAAAATTTCTTTTCCCATTGTGAGGACAAGTTCTCTTTTTGTCAATATACTTTCCTTTAAAATGAAGATCGGTTAACTGTCTGAAATAAATGTAAGCCATTGACATTTTTGAAAACATTTTAACTTCTGCTCGAACTTGATTTACAATCCTGTGTCATTGTTAAATGACATTTCTAGGGCCGTAAATATTATCGATTTTCAGAGGACGTGTCAAGAAAAATATTTTTGGATTTTTCTAGATTTTTTTAATTTTTTATGTTAGGAACTCCGATAATCACTTACACTTCATCATGTTAATAAGAGAAAAGGATGAATTCTAAAGAGAAGTTAGAGAGAGAAAGTAGAGAGAATATGGAAGGATGTTAGATTACTAGTGAAATGCAAAATGAACAACCAATACCCTTTTCCACTAAGGAAAAGGGTTTATATACCCACACAACTAAATGAGACGTGTGGGATGTTTGACTTGGATCGGGCTCAGGTTTTGTTGGACTTTAAGTCCGTTACACATACGATACATAATTAACTAACGAGCCCGGTATTTTAATCTAGCCTATTACAACATTACATAAATGAATGACCGAGAACTAATATTCATAATGAACGAACTTCCTTGTTCGACTCAATATTTTAAGGCTAACAATCTCCCCTGAAGTGAGTTCATTGTGACACTCCTTCATGAGATCAATGAGATTGCTTTTGTCGTTAAGCTCTTGTGGTCTTGGTCTCTGTCTTCGTTGTAGGCTTGTTCCTTCATGCTGAGTGACCTTTGATCTTAAGCCTTTGTCATTGTCTTTTGACTTTGTGTTTATGTCCGAGATCTTTAAATCTCTATCCTTCAGTCTTAGCCACCTTGCGATCTTGTGTCTTGACCGACATGCTCATACTTTGCATCTTCTTGAAAGCCCTCTAATAATCTCCCCCGAAGCTTAGTTTCTGAGGAGGGATCTTTAATATCAGAGTTTGCAGAAGTCTTTATCTTTAATTCTTGAGCTTTCTTGATTCTTGAATCTTGATGCTTATAGTATGTCTTTGTAGTTTGAGTATGAGCATGTGGTAATGAACAAGACTCTGCTAGAATTAGGCTGCAACACCGTCGTTTGTACATGCATTTGAATGTTAGTGATAAACAACAGATATTGACGAATATGTCTTTGTCATTCGTCGAGATTCGGTTGCATTAACCTCTGGTTCTGTGAGGACCATTTTACAGTATAAATATTGCACCTGTGATCAGGTAGGTTTAATTTAGAAGAACCTCCTTGACAAGGTTTCCATCTCAAAGTGTTAGATCCTCTAATGCAGAAGCATTAGATTTACCGTACTTGCTTGTTCTCTTTACCGGAATGTCTCAAAGTAGACAACACTGTATGAGTAAATCAGATAGTTACTATCTTTTTTATTGAGTCGTCAATTCATTTACTGGACCGAATCGATATCTAGTTAACACAAGCTTGATTCATATAGAATCTCGCAAGTCACCTACCGCAGAGCTTGTTTGAGGTTGACTCTAGAAGGATTTCCATTCGTCACTGTGAATACTTAAGAGTATCACTCTTAATGTTCTGGTAGAATCACAAGGATAATGCCTAGGACTCTTGTTAATAGCTTGTGAACTTAATGGTGTTCAACAAGTGTTTGTCATGAAATGTGTCCTAATGAGATTTATTTGATGATCTCTTAGATCTAGACTCGATTTGTGCATTTTGATTTAAGTAATCATAGATTTGTGCATTTTGGTTTTAGTAATCGGAGGCTGGAGCAGACTGTCACCTTTTCAAAATCAACTAACTCAGAGTGAGAAAGTAAATAGAAGTCGTGTGTATCTCCGTGACAAATAAGACAAGTATCTGTTGAGAAAAACTTGAATGGCTGGGAAGGGTTGTGCAGTGCATCACTTGGTCCATGAGGTCTTGTCTTTAATACCAGAATTCATCTTTGTGAATCTGATAGATTATGTATTGACCTGGTTTCTGCCTAAAGTGTGTGGAGGGCTTCTTTCTTTTCACCCTTTATCCATACATTTCTTTTTTATTTTTCAACCTCTTCAATGCTTACCAAGACATCATTACTAACACCAATTGTGATTGTTCTAGTGTTAGCTCAATCTTAGTCAGCATTATTCCCGTTCTCATTCATCTCCAATCATACCTAAGGACTGCTATTTCTAACTATGGGGTGTCCTTGGGTAGATCCCTTCGGTTCTAGTTGGACCGTAGGATTAATACCTAACCTAACCACCTTATGGCTTCAGAATCGTCATGAATTAAGATGTTGTTGGGTATAAGATCGTAACCATAAAACCTTTTTTCGTAGAGTATAAAGCACTTTGAGTCGTTTAGATCACTTATTATTTTCTAGATCACATTGTAATTACATTTCTACCCTTATTTTAAATACTAATTCATTTAGTCTTTGAAATACTAGGTGATTAAAATTTGTCTTGAAAATTCTGTGGAGGAAACTGTTTCAGCATGAATTATATGGAACATTAACTTGCTCCCCCTTAATTTTACATATGTTGACACTAAAAAAATGATACCAAGTTGTAAAATGAATATAAAATTAAGGGTGAGGTAGTGTTGAGCATACAATTTTGAAAGATTATGAAATGTCATTGAAGAATTCTTGAAAAATTATGCTCAGACACTGGATTATCTTATAACATACAATTTATTGAGTAGTCATTATTATTCCGAGTTGTTATTAAGACTTTTTATAATGTTTTGAATACATAATAATTTTCGTGAGTTGATGTATCCAAAATCATTAAAACTTTGTTTTTTTAAAAACTCCCCCTCAAAAATAGAACCAGTTGAAATATTGGCGTCTTTTAAAGCTTAGTAAGGGATGGAGTGCTGAACACATAATTTTGAAAGATTTTGAATTGTCATTAAGAAATTCTTGAAAAATTGTGTTCAACTCTTTGAAAAACATATGTTAGAAGACTTTTCTTCTAACTTCAAGGGTAAGTGCACTTATGCGTACACTATCCTTTTTCTTGAGCTCAAAACTTTGAATGTTTTGCAAGAACAGCTCAAGACCGAGAAAAATTGATTTTCTCGTTGTTACTGGTTAGGATAAGTTATCTTTGTAGATAAACTTTCCTTTATTTGATGCTCGGGTTATGTACTGATGTTTGCACATATGCCATAAATAAAAATTAGAAATGACATGTTTTGAAAGCATTTGAACTCTTGCTCGAACTTCATTTACACACCCGTGTCAATATTAATTGACATTTTTAGGTACGTAAATGTTATCGATTCCAAGAGACATGTCGAGAAGATTCTTTTTAGAATTTTTTCATTTTTTTATTTTGTATTTTCTTTTTGAAATTTAATATTTTTGTATTTTGATTTTCTTAAAGATATTTACAAGTCGATGATTGAAGAATATATCAAGCAGATTCATTTGCCAGAACCTCCAGTTCTGCCAAAGTCAAACATCTCATACCAATTCGTCTGACAAGATACTGAAATCTATCTTTCGGTAAGGCTTTAGTAAACATGTCAGCTAATTGTTATTCAGTTCTGACAAAATACAACTCAGTTATACCGTTTTCAGCTTATTTATTGATAAAATGGTAGCGAGTATGGATGTGCTTGGTATGGGAGTGTTGCATGGGGTTGCATGAGATTGCTATAGCTGACTGAGAGTTGCAATACAATGGTATTTTGTTGTAGTTGAAGCCATAATCCTTAAGCTGTGTCCTCATCTACATTACTTAAGCACAACTTGCAGATAACGCCACGTACTCAGGTTCTGCTGATGACGTTGCAGTGCAATCCTGCTTCTTTGACATCCAACTGACTAACTTATCACCTAGGAACTGTATTCCTCTAGACGTGCTTTTGCGAGTATCAAGACATCCGGCATGGTCGGCATCTGAAAAAGCTGTTAGTTTAAAGCCAGAATCCTTCGGACACCAGAGTCCTATGTTAATGGTTTTCTTTAAGTATCGAAGATCATTTTAACCACTTTGAGGTGTTTTTAGTTGGTCTTGCTTGATAACGTACACAATTACATATAGCATGCACTATGTCTGGTCTACTAGATATGGATACATGAGTGATCCGATTTTACTACGATAGTCAGTTTGGTCTACGAGTTTTCCACTCAAGTCTGTATCCAGTTTAGGTTTAGTAGCCATTGGTGTACCAACGCTATCGCATTTATCCATACCATGTTTTTTAAGTATTTAGAGTCCGTTTGGTATATGGTTGATTAAGTGTGGGGTTAGGTTTTGATAAGTTGAATAAAAGCAGTGTTTTTGGTATTTGTGGGTTTGGGCTAACGCCGGGTTACGTTGTTCCCGATTCTATCTCCAACTCATTATCTGGGTTTTTCAATACTGAACATCAAAAATATGTATTTAAAGAATTCCCTGTCCACATGAATAAATTACTAATTGTTTTGTCAGAATTTTTATTGAAAAAAAAATTATTTTATCATACTTACATTTATAGAAAATATATATGATTTAAAATATTAATTAATTTTCCCTCTCTCCTAATCTACTTTTAAAACCTTTCCCAAATTCAAATTCCAAATCCAATCCCACTATTTATCCATACCATGTTTTTTAAGTATTTATAAAGCGTACTTGGCCTGGTTGATAAAGATACCTCGTGGGAATTGGTGGATCTGAAGTCCTAAAAAGAATTTCATTTCCCCCATTAAGGACATCTCAAATCTACTGTGCATTAATTTTTCAAATCTTTTAGAAAATTTTAGGTTTGTAGACTCGAAAATAATGTCATCGACGTAAATTTGCACAAGTAGAATGTCCTCCCCGTATCTTATCGTAAATAGAGTAGGGTCAATGGTACCTTTAGTAAAACCTTTGGACATCAGGAAATTTAAGAGTTCATTATACCATGCTCTCGGAGCTTGCTTTAATCCATATAGAGCTTTCCCTAGTCAGTAAACCTTTTCTGGATCAGGATCTACAAACCCATCTGGTTGTGCAACATAAACCTCCTACTTTAGTGGACCATTAAGAAATGCCGTTTTCACGTCGATATGATAAATTGGAAAAGACTTGTGTGCAGCATATGCGACAAAAATCCAAACAGCTTCCAAGCGAGCAACTGGAGCAGATGATTCCTCGAAATCAATACCCTATTCCTGAGCATAACCTTTAGCTACAAGTCATGCCTTATTACGAATTACAGTTTTATCTTCATCCTTTTGTTCTTCCATAACCACTTTAGCTTGATTACAGTCTTGCTAAAGGGTTTGTCGACGAGTTCCCAAACTTGTAGTCTGTTAAATTAATGAAGCTCTTCCTTCATTGCCTCTATCCATGCGAAATCAGCCATTGCTTCCTTAATGCTTTTCGGTTCAGCAGTACTCACAGTGAGCACGAACATACACATTTCAAGATTTGTTGCAAGTTATCATCTTGTTTGCACTGGCTTGGATGGATTTCTACGAACTTGTTCTAATGGGTGATCTTTGGTCCATCGGTATTCGAAATTGTGAGGTTGATAGATGGTATGAATATTTGAATTATCAATATTGCGTGAGGAAGACTAAGAAACTTCTCGTACCGGTGTATAGAAAGGATTGATACATTCATCATGTTGGAACTGTGTATCTGCTGCTTGATTATCGTTGTTTTCTTCAGCATTAACATTTGTAGTTGGAGTTGTTGGTTCTGTTGAAGATTGAATATTTGTTATAGGTGGTGCGTCTTGTTGAGTAGAATTATCGGTGGGAGAAGAAGACTTGTTGACACTTGAAGTACCTGCTGTGAAAAATCCATCGTACAAAGGACCGAATAGAAGATCCAACTCTTGTTTTGACGGAGCTGTTGTATCTGCTGAAGGAGAAACATTGTTGGGATTAAAAGCTTCTTGATGTTGTTTGGAAGTAACTGCTGCTAAGTTAGTGCTACTGGAATAAAAGTTAATGTTGTTGCTTACAACTGCTGAAAGATTACAACTCCTAGAAGAGTTTCTACTGTCAGAAGGATAAAGATGAAGATTGTTTATCAAGATTACTTACGGAATAAGTATGATATATTTTTGTAAAAGATATGTATATCTTATTAAGTTAGAAGATTTGCAGTTATCTTTTAGAATTATAGAAGATTTGTAGTTATCTTGTAAAGGACTCCTTGGTGTATAAAAGGAGATCCTAGGTTATGGTTATTGACACATATACAGGTACATATTCATACGTTTTGATATATAGCTTCAAGGTTGTAAACCCTAGTACTACACAGAGTACTCGTATTATTGATAATAATAATATTGGAGCTTTTCAGTGATATCATTGTTTATACAGTTTACTATTTCATTAATATTCTTCTAAGTATTAAAGAGTAGATTCCGCATACTCTTTAATATTCACAAAGTTTCTACCATAGTTGTTTGGGATTTATCCAAAGTAACTTAACCTTTACAAGCTAAGGAATCGATTTTAAGTTGGGATCAACAAGTGGTATCAGAGCTTGTGTTCTAAAACTTTGATCTAGAAGAAACTAACAAGAAGAACTCTTACTCACAAGGAAGAGATGGATCTAGAAACTGCACAAACCACTACTTATGCAAAGTTTCCCATTCTCAAACAGGGTGAATATGATATGTGGAGGCTAAGGATTGAGCAATACTTTCAAATACAAGACTATGCTCTATGGGATGTCATAGAGAATGGAAACTCATTCAAACCAGTAGCTTAAACAACAACAAATATTGATGGTACCTTAACTTCACTAATACCAGGTCTTGTCACTACTGAAGAAAATGTTCAAAAGAAGAATGATGTAAAGGCAAAAAGTATGTTACTGATGGCACTTCCTAATGAACATCTAATGACATTTAATCAGTACAAAGATGCTAAGACTTTGTTTGCTGCTATACAAACAAGATTTTGTGGTAATGAAGCCACAAATAAGACTCAAAAGACTCTTTTGAAGCAAATGTATGAGAACTTTAGTGCTCTAAGCACAAAATCTCTTGACTCTATTTTTAACAGGCTTTAGAAGATTGTAAGTCAACTGTCTATCTTGGGTGAAAATATTTCACAAGAAGATCTCAATTTGAAATTTTTGAGAAGTTTGCCTTCTGAGTGGAATACTCATGTTGTGGTCTGGAGGAATAAACATGATCTAGACACAATGAGCTTTGATGATCTCTACAACAATTTTAAGATTGTTGAACAAGAGGTTAAAGGAACTGCAAGCTCAAGCTCAAGCTCAAGTTCTCAGAATATGGCTTTTGTGTCATCCCCTAGCAGTACTAATGAAGTTAATACTGCTTATGGAGTTAGTACTACTAACACTCAAGTTAGCCCTGCTAGCACTCAAGTTAGCACTGCTAGTACTCAAGTTAGTACTGCTAACTTAAGTGATGACACTGTTTATGCATTTTTGGCCAGTCAACCAAATGGGTCTCAACTTGTATATGAGGACCTTGAACAAATCCATGAAGATGACATAGATGAGATGGATTTGAAGTGGCAGTTAGCATTGTTGAGCATGGGGACAAGAAGGTTTTTCCAGAAAACTAGTAGAAAGATCACTATCAATAGGAGTGACACAGCTGGACATGACAAGTCCAAAGTAGAGTGTTTTAACTGCCACAAGATAGGACACTTTGCAAGGGAATGTAGAGGACCTAGGAACCAAGATAGCAGGAACAAGAATCAAGACAGCTCTAGAAGGACTGTAAATGTGGAAGAAACTTCTTCCAAAGCCATGGTGGCTATTGATGGAGCTGGATTTGACTGGAGCTATATGACAGATGATAAAGTCCCTACAAACATGGCTCTTATAGCTTTTTCAGACTCTGAGGTACATAATGACAAAACTTGTTCAAAAACCTATCTAAAAAGCTTTGAAACTCTTAAAACTCAACTTGATGATTTAAGAATAGAGTTTAACAAATCTGACTTCAATTTAGCTATTTATAAAAAAGGGTTAGCATCTGTAAAAGAGCAACTTATCTTTTACAAAAAGAATAAGGTTATTTTTTATGAGCAACTTGCTGTTCTTAAAAGAGATATCTCATATAAAGACTCAAAAATTAGCATGCTTAAAAGTGAGTTAGAAAAGCTTAAGCAAAAAAAAAGCAATCAACTTAAAATTGAAAATTTTGATAATGCTTCTAAGAGTCTAGACAAATTAATAGGGAGTCAGATAACTGATAAAAGTAGAAAGGGTGTGGGGTTTGTAAGCTATAATATTGTTCCACCTCCCCCTACAGGGTTATTTTTACCCCTAAAGTTTGATTTGTCCAACTCTGGTCTAGAGGAGTTCCAACAGCCAGAGTTTGAAGGCTATAGACCTAAGACTAGTAAGAGTGTTAGTGAAGATATTTCTAATGAGGTTAGGGAATCTCCTGATGCCCCATTGGTTAAGGAGTTGGTGTCAGATAATAATTTAGAGAAGAAAACTGCTTTTCCTACTATTGCTAAGATAGAATTTATTAGACTTAAACAACAAGAAAAACCAGTTAGGAAACTAGTTAAGTATGTTGAAATATACAGGTCACAAAGTGTAGGATCCCGATTAACACTTCACTTCATATATCATACACGAATCGAATCAAGAAAGAAGATGAGAGAGTTGATCTTTTAGAGAGAGAAAGAGGAGAGAGAATTGAGAGAGAATATGGAAAATGATATTATTTAGAAAATGAACAACTAACTCTTTTCTAAATAGAAAAGAGTTTATATACCTCATCGCGTTAAATGACACGCGAGATATTTAACT
>BQNB010089600.1:0-24156 GCA_026074375.1 Tanacetum coccineum
TCACTAACTTTCTTTCGTTTGGTCCTTAAAAGGATTTACTCGTTCGGTCCTTATTATGAGTTGCTCGTTCGGTCCTTACGAACAGTTGCTCGTTCGGTCCTCACTTTCTATCTCTTCGTTCGGTCCATGTTCTAAATCACTCGATCGGTCCTCACGTTTAGTCAGTCGTTCGATCCATGTTAGATGACACTCGTTCGGTCCATAAATCACTCGTTCGGCCCTCATGTTTTAGACGCTCGTTCGGTCCGTAGTCTAAATCACTCGTTCGGCCCTCACACTTAGACACTCGTTCGATTCTCAACATGTTACTAGATCGGTCCATATGGTTTTATACTCGATCGATTTCTTAAGTTTGTGCAAGATCGACTTTCACATTTAACTCTAATCTAGCATTTCCATTGAGCCATAATATAACAATCTCACACACAAACATATAATATTTATGCATTGATCTATTCAAACGAGCACAAAACATAATTAAAAACAGTTTTGAATCACAAAGAATACTAAAACTCGACTAGCCTATACATTTATCACACCTAACACAACAAAAGCCCTCAATCAATTTAAGATTTAACCACAGTTAGATTTTAAGAACCCTAATTTTATAATTAGGGCAACTTCAATCGAATGCGGTGAAACCGTTCAATTCCTTTGGGATTCGAGTTGATTAGGTGAAGAAAAACAAGATTTCAGTTATACCTTCGAGATGAAATGGAGTGAGTGAGCTTGATTGATGTGAATCGAGTGAAAAGTGTTCGTGTGTGTGGTTGAGTGTGTTTGAGTGTGTGTTTTGAGTATGTGAACAGTGAAGGGACGGGTGGAGGGGTGTTAGTGTTAAGGTATATTCAAGTTAAACAGATAGCACACTTGGTCCTTAATGTCACAAATTATTAATCTCACAAATTATGTTTTATAAGGTATATTCAAGATAAACAAATAGCATACTTGGTCCTTAATGTTTTATACTATCATACCTATAGACATAATTTAGAAAAACTACACCCTAAAGGCATAAAACAAGTAACACATAAAGCACAATCGAACATCAAACAGATCATCATTCAAGAGAAGCTAAGGACTTGAAGACATGCTTGGATACAATTCTCAAAAGCCCAAACTAAAGACAACTCAAGAAACTTGAAGTTAACAAGTGAAGTTCAAGTTTAGGGGAGGATTGTTAGGAATTTTGTATAATAAATTTAATCCTGTTAGTATTGTAGTTAATTCTGCTAGTGTAATAGTTAGTACTGGTAGAAGGTTTATCATAGTTAGTACTGGCAGTATTAAATAGTTAATACTGTTTGTGTAATAGTTAAGTCTGCTTACGCAGAAATTAGTTAGAGTTAAAGATATGCATGAGATATCTTAGGAAAAGATATGCATTATCTTTATACGCGTTTTGTAAAGCCCATTAGGGTTTCCTTAGTCTATAAAAGGAACCAGAGGCATAGTCAGTAGATATAATTCTACAGAAGATCATAGAGATCAATATAGTAATCATAGTTTGTAATCTGTAACCTAGGCAGATTCAAAGGTCAATATAAAAGTGTTTTGATTATATTCTTCTTTACACTGTTGATTAAATTTCACGTAATCAATAGTGGTTAATCATTGTTTCATCATTGTTACTTTAGATTTATCTAAGGCAACAAACCCTTTACAAGCTAAAGGTTAAGATCCATTAAGCAAAGGGATCCTACAAGAAGGAAGGACTAAAAATGTCAAGGTGTCAAACTTATTTTCTATAAATACCATACCATACACACACTTATAACCTTTTATTAAAAATTTCTTCTTCCTCCTCCCTTGTCCACTCTTCACGACTGGCTAACCTTTACCACCACCATTTCTGGTTTAATTCCGACATGCAATCTAATCCATTTACATATTATTGATCCTTGTATCGAGGCCTACACATCCCACTAAAAATATTGCACATGCAATGCGTTTTGAAGAAGTTTGATTTTTGGTTTGTTCTTGAAATTTTCGAGTAAAAGGGGGTGTTCAAAAGAGCTAGATTAGTGTTGTAGTGAAGTGGGTTTGATCAAAAAGTTCAGTTTATATGGGTTGGGGATTCGTCCAATTTCAAACAAGAGGGGGAAACTATAGTTGATTTTTCTTATAGCATTGTGAGCCTCCTAGTTACATTTTTATGTGATTAATTTGTTTATATTGCGTATTGTATGGTTATTGCTAGATGTTCAAGTGAGACAAATTATTGAAAGCATATTTGGTTATTGATCAAAGTTTGACGGTTTTGATATAATTACATATGCTAGTTAAACATGTTTTGATAGTTGGTTTATGTCAAAAATGACATTTTAATGGGTTTTGAGTTGACCAAGTTTGACCAGAAAGTTTGACCGCCTTGTAGTGTGTCGAGAAATTTTTAAATGTTATTTTTGATAGTGAAAAGTGACAGTGTTCGCCTTTAGCTACGTTTCGCTAGGTGGATCGTCATGTAACTCTTAATAACGAATGTTTTACGACCAAGTCAAGGTTGGTTATTTTTGGTGTAAAAGTCAACTACGAAGTTTGACTTTTGAAAGTCAAACTTGCGTAAACATTTGAATATGGTTTGTAATAGGCAATGGGTTTGTAATGTTATTTAATTGATGACGAAATATGAAGTTCGGATTATATTATCCTTACTTTCGGCAACTTTCTAAAAATAAAAACTTTATGGAAAACGTTGTGAAATTGTTAGTGCGTCAATGTGAAATGTTTTGCGTCGCACTTGGATATTGTAGTATATGATTGTATATACGTAATAGTGATATATATAGATGCAAGTATGCATTATATGAGTTATTATACTTTTAGTCATATACCGTTATATATGTATTATATAGGTCGCGGTTGAGACGTAAAGTAATTTACGCTTGTTGATTTGATTGAATTGGAATCTTTGCTTAAGGTTAGTTCATAGCCTCGCATTTTAAATCATTTGATTGTTTTATAAACCCGCGAGGGGGATACATGTTTTTTTTATAAAATCAAATACATATGATTTTATGGTATGCTGGACCCGATTATGAGGTTGTTTCCGCATAAGTAGCTATTGTTGAAGTCTCTTATTTCATGAACCGTTAATTTCCTTGCGAGGTGAATGCTAATGCATTAAATAGATCTATTGGGTTTGACAATCCTGTTCGGGGTATGAATCCTTTGTGAACACCCTGTCAAACGGACGTTTTGTAGATAGAAGTAGTAGGTATATGACAATAATACCTTGTTCTGGGGCAAATTGACATATGAAAAGATATATGTTTGTTAACGTTTGGTGTCATGAGCTTAATGTATGAAAGAAAAGAGATTGTTATACATTGTATTCGTTGCAATGTTTTCCCGAGAACTAATTATGTGTTCAAAGATTATTTCTTATGAATTATTTTAAATTCTATGAATTTCACTCAATAATTTTGTTGACGTTTTAAACATGTTTTATCCCATGTAACCATGGATGAAGTCAACGATGGCGTGGAGGTGTCGTGCGTGTGGTGGTGATTTGGTGAAGACTACTTATGTGTTCATTGTCTTTCAAAAACAATATCTTAATATGTTTTATGACAATGTCTTTAATTTGAAACAATTGTCTTTCAAATGTTGTAATGGGTGTGGTTACGATTCCTGTGGGGACCTAAACACACTTTTCTTAGATTAATAATGGGACACATGTTTGCAAAACGTCTCATTTGGGTCATTTTCTATTAACTTTGTATATTGTGCTATTTAGTAACACCCAATTGCAATTTCCGCTATGCAATCCAAAGTTGGGGGTGTTACAGAGTGGTATCAAGAGCCTAAGGTTATAGAGAACTATGTCGAGTCTTTTTAAAAACCTAAACTATAATGCTTCTACACGCACACCAAGACTCCTCGTTGTTATTGGTTACATATAGAAAGGGAAGGTATATTTATGCATGTGTTGTATGCATAAACTATTATGTATTGGTATATTTATGCATGTGTTGTATGCATAAATTGTTATGTATTGGTATATTTTGTATGTGTTGTATGCATAAATTGTTACATATTGGTATATTTATGTATGTGTTGTATGCATAAATTGTTACGTATTGGTATATTTATGCATGTGTTGTATGCATAAATTGTTATGTATTGGTACATTTATGCATGTATTGTATGCATAGAATGTCATGTGATTATATAATAATTATTATATATGTTTGGAGTATATTTTAGATATACATATTGAACGAGAATGTCACAAAATGTGAATTTTTGTTTGTTGCGCACTTATGCGAACTGTTATTTTGGATAATAGTATTCTTATTGGAACGCTATTGAGTAACTGTTATATGATATTTCTAGATTATCATGGTGAATGTAATTCCTCCCAATCATGTGGATGATGTACCCGTAGTTGAGCCGAATCAACACGAGGATGTTCCTGTTATTCCCGAGCCTGTCTTAGTAGATGAAGACGAGGACCCGAAAGAGGAAGAATTTGAGGAAGAAGAAGAAGAACCTTAAGAAGATGATATAGAAGATGACAATGAGCCAGATTTGACATATCCGTATGAAGAGGTGGATCCTTTTAACCCTCCGCTGCCTGCTTCTGAGTCAGAGCCCGAGGATGTAATTAAGGTTGAGGACTTGGTTATGGTAAGTTGATCTTGGATTCGGGTAATGAAGTGCGATCTAGTGTGGAAGAAGGAACATCTACAATAGAGAATCTGGTTAGAAAGCTTGGTAATGCTAAAGAAAAAGCTGAGTGTAAGAAGGTAAAGAAGGAGCTGGAAGAAGCAAGGTTTAGCAACACACTTCTTCGTATGCAGAACGAACAAGCCGAGAGAGATCTCTATTGGACAAGCGTTCAAGCTCATGAGTTATATCAAGAGATGATTCATAGAGGATTTGTGTTTGAAGAAAGACCTAATGAGGCTATCGATGTTCTGGTTGAAGATGAGAAGAGTCCATCATCTGAGCCGCGAGGATCTCCTCGTGATTCTTAATAGTTTAGTTTCATTAGTAGTATCTTTATTATGTAATCACTAAACTGAATCTTCAGTTAGTAGACTTAATGCTATTGGTTGTAACGATTTGTATTATTTCATGAAACAATGCAACTATGTATTAACTCTTTTGTGATGAATAATCAATGACTATCTTTTGATTACTACTTGATGTTGTGTGACTATGGTTATGATTGATTTGTCATTGTATCATGTTATGAATGATTATTAAGTTATTTTCTATGTGATGTGACAGAATCATGCCTCCAAAGTCTGCACCTTTGACTCAAGCTGTTGTTCGACGAATGATCAAAGAAAGTGTCAATGCCGCTATTGCTGCTGAGCGGGCAAGACATGTGAATGTTGGAATGATGCTAGAGGATATGGACCAGTTAGGGGTCAAGATGCTGCACCTGTTGTTTATGAGTGCACTTTTGCTGGATTTATGAAGTGCAATCCTACTATTTTTTGTGGTATTGAAGGAGTTGTCGAATTACAAAGATGGTTCAAGAAAACTGACAGTGTTTTTAGAATCAGTGAATGTACAAAGGGCAAGAAGGTGAAATTTGCTGCTGCTACACTGCAAGGACCTGCTTTGACTCATTAGAATTCCAAGATTGCAACCATGGGTTTGGAGACTGTGAACTGAATGCCTTAGACTGAAAGGAAACAATTGATGACTGCAGAGTTTTGTCCAAAAGAAAAGTTCAAAGAATGGAGCACGAGTTGTGGAACTTGAGGGTCAAGGAGTATAATGATGTGGCTTATACTCAGAGATTTAATGAGTTAGATTTGATGTGTCCAAGAATGGTTGAATCGGAAAGTGTGAAAGTTGATGCTTACATCCGGGGATTACCTGAGAACATCAAGGGTAAGGTCACTTCTTCTAGACCTACCAACTTGAATGAAGTTATGCGTATGGCCTATAAGTTGATGGAACAAAAATCACAAGCTAGGGATGAAAGGGTTCTGGAAGGAAAGAAGTGAAAGTGGTAGAACTTTCATAGTGGGAACAGTAGTGGTAAGAGCAACCACAAGGATAACTCACGCCAATCTTTGTAGAATAATCAAAAGCAAGGGAATGCACGAGCTATGACTACTGCTTTGACTGAGGGAAAGGTGTCTTCTGGATCACTTCCTATGTGTGAACGTTGCTTTACTTTCCACGTTGGTCCATGTACGATCAAGTGCCACAAGTGTGGAAAGGTTAGCCATAAGTCGAGGTATTGCAAGGAAAAGAGTGTTCCCACGGGTGCTAACACTCAGCCTTTTTGGACTTGCTAAGATTGTGGGGAGCAAGGTCATACGAGGAACCGATGCCCAAAGAAAGTAGAGCAAGAGGAAACTAGAGAAGTCCATGGCCAAGCTTATGCTATTAAGGATGCTGAGCCGCAGGGTCCGAATGTGGTTATTGGTACATTTCTACTCAATAACCGGTATGCTTCTGTTTTATTCAATTCGGGTTCTGATAGGAGTTTTATGGATACTAGATTTAGTTCCATGCTTAATATCAAACTGGTTAAAATAAGCGCTAGTTACGAGGTAGAATTAGCTGATGGAAGGGTAGTTAGTACGAACACTGTTGTGAAAGGTTGCACTCTGAATTTAGTGAACCATCTTTTTGGAATCGATCTTATGCTGATTAAGCTTGGTACGTTTGACGTCATAATCGGTATGGATTGGCTTATCAAGTGTGATGCCGTTATTGTTTGTGGTGAGAAGGTTGTTCGTATATCTTACGGAAACAAGACGTTGACAGTCGAAAGTGACAAAGGTATGTCTCGACTAAAGGTCATATCTTGCATTAAAGCCTGCAAGTATATCGAGCGAGGTTGTCATTTGTTTTTGGCACATGTGACTGAGAAAAAACTGAAGGAGAAACAATTGAAAGACGTGCCTGTAATTCGTGACTTTCCTGAGGTGTTTCCTGATGATTTGTCGAGATTACCACCGCTGAGGAAAGTAGAGTTTTGAATTGATCTAGTACCGAGGGCTGCACCTGTTGCACGCGCGCCATATCATTTGGCACCGTCTAAAATGAGAGAGTTGTTGGTACAACTGCAAGAGCTATTGGAAAAAGGATTTATTCATCTGAGTTTATCACCGTGGGGAGCACCGGTGTTGTTCGTGAAAAAGAAAGATGGGTCTTTTCGAATGTGTATAGATTATCGCGAGTTGAACAAGCTGGCTGTCAAGAATCGTTATCCTCGCCCGAGAATCGACGATTTATTTGATCAACTTTAAGGTTCTAGTGTGTTTTCTAAGATTGATCCGCGATCAGAATATCACCAGCTATGCATTAAAGAAGAGGACATTCCAATTACAGCATTCAGAACTCGGTATGGTCACTTTGAGTTCCAAGTGATGCCATTTGGATTAACTAATGTGCCTGCTGTGTTTATGGACTTGATGAACCGAGTATGCAAGCCATATCTTGATAAGTTCGTCATTGTGTTCATCGATGATATTTTGGTTTATTCCAAGGACGAAGAAGAGCATGGAAAGCATTTGAAGGTTATTTTAGAGATGCTTAAGAAAGAGAGATTGTACGCAAAATTTTCAAATTTTGCTTTTTGGCTAGATTCGGTACAATTCCTTGGTCATGTGATTGATCATAATAGTGTTCATGTTGATCCTGCCAAGATCAAAGCCATTAAGAATTGGGCTGCGCCAACGACGCCAACCGAGGTAAGGTAATTTCTTGGATTGTCTGGTTACTATCGGAGGTTTACTAAAGTTTTTTCTTTGATTTATAAGCCACTAACTAAGTTGACTCAGAAAGATAAGAAATATGAGCAGGGAAAGGAAGAAGAGGAAGCTTTTCTGAAACTGAAGCAGAAGTTGTGTAGTGCACCGATCTTAGCGTTGCCCGAAGGAACGAAAGACTTTGTGGTGTATTGTGATGCGTCACTTACGGGTTATGGATCCGTATTGATGCAAAGGGAAAAGGTGATAGCGTATGCTTCTCGACAATTGAAGGTCCATGAAGAGAATTACACTACTTACGATTTGGAGTTGGGAGCCGTTGTTTTTGCTCTTAGGTTATGAAGACATTATTTTTATGGAACGAAGTTTGTGGTTTTCACCGATCACAAGAGCATACAATATATTTTGAATCAGAAAGAGCTTAACTTGAGACAACAGAGATGGATTGAGTTGTTAAGTGATTGTGATTGTGAAATTTGGTATCATCCTGGCAAAGCAAATATTATGGCTGACGCCTTAAGCCGGAAGGAAAAGAATAGGCCATTGCGTGTTCGAGCTTTGGTGATGACTGTTCATAACGATCTACCTAAGAAAATCCTTGAAGCTCAAAAGGAAGCAATGAAAAAGAAAAATGTGAAGGCATAAAATTTGGGGAGATTAATTAAGCAAATATTCAAGCTTCGCCTCGATCGAACACGTTGTTTTGGAAATCATGTTTGGTTGCCACGATTCGGTTGATTGAGGGATTTGATTATGCATGAGTCGCATAAGTCCAAGTATTCTATCCATTTAGGATCGGACAAGATGTATCAAGATTTGAAGCTGTTGTATTAGTGACCGAATATGAAAGCTGATATTGCCACGTATGTTAGCAAGTGTCTGACTTGTGCGAAGGTTAAAGCTGAGCATCAGAAACCATCTGGATTGCTGCAACAACCTGAGATTCCTGTTTGGAAATAGGAAAGTATTACTATAGATTTTGTTAGTGGACTGCCTAGAACACCGAGTGGGTATGATACGATATGGGTTATTGTCGATCGACTGACCAAATCAGCTCATTTCTTACCCATAAAGAAGTCTGATACTATGGAGAAACTCACACAACTTTACTTGAAGGAAATTATGTGTAGACATGGTGTTCCTATTTTGATCATTTTGGATCGAGACAGCCATTTTACGTCTAGATTACTGAAATCGCTTCAGAATGCGTTAGGGACGAATTTAGATATGGGTACCGCTTACCACCCTCAAACGGATGGTCAAAGTAAAAGGACTATACAAACACTTAAAAATATGTTGCGTGCCTGTGTGATCGACTTTAGAAGTAGTTGGGATCGCCATCTGCCATTGGTCGAGTTCTCATACAACAATAGTTATCACGTAAGTATTAAGGCTACACCATATGAGGCTTTGTACAGACGGAAATGTAGATCACCTGTATACTGGAGTGAGGTTGGGGATAGCCAACTCACCGGTCCAGAACTGATTCGTGAAACGATCGATAAGATCATTCAGATTAAGAACCGCTTGTTAACTGTCTGTAGTCGCTATAAAGGCTACGCGGATAGAAGAACTAATCCGTTAGAACTTGAAGTCGGAGATATGGTACTGCTCAAGGTATCGCCGTGGAAGGGCGCTGTGCGTTTTGGAAAGCGCGAAAAGTTGAGTCCACGTTACATTAGGCCATTCAAGATTCTAGCTAGAGTCGGTCTAGTAGCTTATACGTTGGAGTTACCTGAAGAATTGAAAGGGATTCATAGTACTTTTCATGTTTCAAATCGTAAGAAATGTGTAGCGGAAGGCGACATTGTCGTTTCGATGGATGAAATTCAACTTGACGATAAGTTGCATATGATTGAAGAGCCAGTGGAAATTGTTGATCGAGAGGTCAGGCGACTCAAGCAAAGCCGGATACCTATCATTAAAGTTTGTTAGAATTCGCAAAGAGGTCCGGAATTTACTTGGGAGCGTGAGGATCAGATTAAGAAAAAGTACCCTCATCTCTTTATGAGTAAGGACGAAGCGAGAAAGAGCGGATAAGTCAAGCTAAGCACCAGGACGACGCTCCCTAAAGAAGGGGAGAATGCAACAACCCAAGTTTCAGGTCAACATTTATCCCGAGCTATGATAATTATTGTTCTATGTAATTGATTATAGTCGTTTATGCTATATAAGGTTTGGTGAAAATTTCTATTTATTAGGGAATTTCAATCCGTGATTGAGTTTCTATTTATTTTTAGCGTCTGAGAAAGTCAAAAAAATTTATATTGTCGCTCCGAGAGCGTGATTGTGTTATTTTTGTATTTTATGGCGTTTCCCCGAGTTTTTGTAAAAACCATGTTTAAAGGTCGTGTTTTACGTGATTTAACTTTTATTAAACGTTTTAAAGTGAATTTAGTGGGACGGAATAAAAATATTTACGAAAGTGATGTGACCCGAGTCTTTGGTCGGTTTTATTAACGAAATAAACAGTTTGTACTATTTTTGAAGGACTGATCAGAAGGAAGGACTAAAAGTGTCAAGGTGTCAAACTTATTTTCGATAAATACCACACCATACACACACTTATAACCTTTTATTAAAAATTTCTTCTTCCTCCTCCCTTGTCCACTCTCCACGACCGGCCAACCTTTACCACCACCATTTTTGGTTTATTTCTGACATACAATCTAATCCATTTACATATTATTGATCCTTGTATCGAGGCCTACACATCCCAATAAAAATATTTCACATGCAATGAGTTTTGAAGAAGTTTGATTTTTGGTTTGTTCTTGAAATTTTCGAGTAAAACGGGGTGTTCAAAAGAGCTAGATTAGTGTTGTAGTGAAGTGGGTTTGATCAAAAAGTTTGGTTTGTTTGGGTTGGGGTTTCGTCCGATTTCGAACAAGATGGGGAAACCATAGTTGATTTTTCTTATATCATTGTGAGCCTCCTAGTTACATTTTTATGTGATTAATTTGTTTATATTGCGTATTGTATGGTAATTGCTAGATGTTCAAGTGCGAGAAATTATTGAAAGCGTATTTGATTATTGATCAAAGTTTAATGGTTTTGATATAATTACATACGCTAGTTAAACATGTTTTGATAGTTGGTTTATGTCAAAAATGTCATTTTAATGGGTTTTGAGTTGACCAAGTTTAACCAGAAAGTTTGACCTCCTTGTAGCGAGTCGAGAAAGTTTTGAAAGTTATTTTTTATGATGAAAAGTGATAGTGTTCGCCTTTAGCTACGTTTCGCTAGGTGGATCGTCATGTAACTCTTAATAACGAACGTTTTACGGCCAAATCAAGTTTGGTTATTTTTGGTGTAAAAGTCATCTACGAAGTTTGACAAACTTGCGTAAACTTTTGAATATGGTTTGTAATAGGCAATGGGTTTGTAATGTTAGTTAATTGATGAGGAAATATGAAGTTCGGATTATATTATCCATACTTTCAGCAACTTTTTAAAAATAGAAACTTCATGGAAAACGTTGTGATATTGTTAGTGCGTCAAAGTCATATGTTTTGCGTCGCACTTGGAGATTGTAGTATATGATTGTATATATGTAATAGTGATATATATAGATGAAAGTATGCATTATATGAGTTATTATACTTTTAGTCACGTACTGCTATATATGTATCATATAGGTCGCGGTTGAGACGTGAAGTAATTTACGGTTGTTGATTTGATTGAATTGGAATCTTTGCTTAAGGTGAGTTCATAGCCTCGCATTTTAAATCATTTGATTGTTTTATAAACCCGCAAGGGGGATACATGTTTGTTTATAAAATCAAACACATATAATTTTATGGTATACTGGACCCGATTATGATGTTGTTTCCGCATAAGTAGCTATTGTTGAAAATCCCTTATTTCATGAACCGTTAATTGCCTTGTGAGGTGAACGCTAATGCATTAAATAGATCTATTAGGTTTGACAACCCCGTCTGGGGTATGAATCCTTTGTGAACACCCTGTCAAACGGACGTTTTGTAGTTAGAAGTAGTAGGTATATGACAATAATACCTTGTTCTGGGGAAAATTAACATATGAAAAGATATATGTTTGTTAACGTTCGTGTCATGAGCTTAATGCGTGAAAGAAAATAGATTGTTATACATTGTATTCATTGCAATGTTTTCCCAAGAACTAATTATGTGTTCAAAGATTATTTCTTATGAATTATTTTAAACTCTATGAATTTCACTCAACAATTTTGTTGACGTTTTAAACATGTTTTCTCCCAGGTAACCAAGGATGAAGGCAAGGATGGCGTGGAGGTTCCGTGCATGTGGTTATGATTTGGTCAAAGACTACTTATGTGTTCCTTGTCTCTCAAAAACAATATCTTAATGTCTTTTAAAACAATGTCTTTAATTTGAAACAATTGTGTTTCAAATGTTGTAATGGTTATGGTTACGATTCCTGTAGGGACCTAAACGCACTTTTCTCTGATTAATAATGGAACACATGTTTGTAAAATGTCTTATTTGGGTCATTTTATTAACTTGGTGTATTGTGCTATTTAGTAACACCTAATTGCTATTTTCGCTACGCAATCCAAAGTTGGGGGTGTTAAAGTTTATCCTCTGTTTCAGGTAGTGCATGACATAGAGTTTAACTAAATAGATCTTTACACCTTTTAAAGAACCAAAACGAGTGTTTCTTTCAACAAGGAAGCTTTTTAAGACATTGAGTCTTGATTATTCGAGTTCACCGGAATTCAATTTGTTTTTTGATCCTAAGAATCAGAGTCAAAAAGAAGTTACCAAAGCAATGGGGGAACCAACTATGGAAGAATACATGATGAAGACCCGAGAAGACTATGGATCATGAATTGCTAGGCCTAATATTGATGATAAGGCTCACTTTGAGTTAAAAGACCAATTTCTCAAAGAACTATGTGATAACACTTTTAGTGGATCGGATAATGAAGACGCAAATGAGCATATTAAGAAAGTTCTTGAGATTGTAGACCTGTTTCATATTCCTGAAGTAACTCAAGATCAAATAATGCTTTGAGTTTTCCCTATGTCACTGACTGGAGCCGCGAGTCGATGGCTCAGGAACGAACCATCTGGTTCCATTATCACTTGGGAAACCCTTAAGAAGAAATTTTTGAGCAAATACTGTCCATCCGCCCGAACTAATAAGAAAATGGAGGAGATCAATAACTTTTAACAAGAACTTGATGAAACTCTTCACCAAGCTTGGGAAAGATTCAAGGAACTTTTGATAAAGTGTCCTCAACATTATTTGACAGATATGCAGGAAGTTATCATGTTTTACAAAGCATTGGATGTACCTACTAGACAAATTCTTGATTCTAATAGTACCATATCATCTATGAAGGTTGCTGATGCTAAGAAAGCCATCCAAGACATTGTTGATCATTCTCAAAAATGGCTCAATGGAATGTCTACTAGGACTAGAAATACTAACACTTCTGATAGATTAGCTGCTATACAAGCTCAACTGAACAACCTTGGAAGAGAAATGAAAAAAGTGAATGAAAAAGTTTGTGCTGCTCAAGTTGGTTGTGAATCATGTGGTGAACCGCACTACACTAAGGATTGTCCACTTAAAGAAAAAGGGAAATCATTTAAAGAAGCATACTACACTCAATTTGGAGTACCATTCCTCCAAGGAGGAAGATATAGAGAAGCTGCTTCGGGATTCTACCAAAGAGACAATGGAAATCGTTCGTATCAAGAGCGAAGACAAACAATGGAAGAATCACTGAGTAAGTTTATGGCTGAATCTGTTAAAAGACATGAAGACAACTCTAATTTAATCAAGAAAATTTGAGTTGCAACGGATGCTACTATTAGAAATCAAGAAGCCTCAATCAAATCTTTAGAAATTCAAATAGGAAAAATGAGCAAGGTACTTCAAGAAAGGGGATCAAGAAGTCTTCCTAGCTCGACCGAAACGAACCCGGGAGATCATGTCAAGTCGAACTCGACTACTTTTGAAGCTGCCACACCCTCAATACGCCATATCGAACATGTGCGATACGTGGTATCGAGCCACCAAAACAGAATGCAGCCTTTTAAGCTAGATCCTCTACCTCCAAAGGAAAAAGACCCAGGGAGTTTTACTATACCTTGTTATCTTAATAATATTTCTTTTGAAAAAGCCTTAGTAGGTGATGTGTTATAAAAGCTTTAAATTTATATTTCTAGTTTTATTCAATTTCCAACTAACACACGGGTAAAGTATAAACCCTTGTTTATAGTAAAGGTTAAGGGTGAGACCAGGTCGTTCCACGGGATTAGTAATTCATAAAAGGGTCGATTGTATTACAAAAAAGGTTTATCTTATAGACTGTCATGATCTAAAGATTTCAATGTATTTCAAGATTAAAAGTAATATTTATTTGGACTTAGAACAATGATTATGAATAAGCAAATAATCAAGCAACACGAATTTAAGCATAAAAGCATGAAAAGGTCGATAATCATTCATACAATTAACTATTTCATATATTAGAAAATCCTTTCCGCCTTTAATCTTTAATATATAAAAAGAATTAAGATTGATTCAAGTATAAATATGATAATGATAATTTCCCTAATCAAGTTTGTTAGACATATGATCAAGTGTTAAACATCTTAATTTCTGGGTTGATAAATATTTCACTAGTTAATTATCACAAAACTAGTATCCAATTGTCATAGACAAACAATGCGAAATATAGACATATTGATGGAATCTTTTGACCTATCTCCAACAAGTATGAATAATCAAACATCAACAAGTTACCGGATATTTAAACATCGAATTCATTATCATCACATTCATAAGCATAATATCACAACTTGTTTATAACATCGATCATGATAGCCCAAATAAATATAAGTCACTACTTCATATTCATAGCAACAAAACACATAATAATCATCATAGATTCAGAAAACATGATAACCAAAGGGAATAACGTGTTTATACCGATTCAACAAGCAAATGATATGGCTTATGACAAGAACTTTCTTCGATCCAAACACTAGTTACCCAGAATTTCTACTATCAACACTACTCCTCCACCACCTTTGCCCTGAATTTTGTACCTTTGGTGTGATTACAACCTGGAAATTATGAAGATTTAGAGAATACTTCAAGTTTCCCAAGAACAACTTCTAACTTTACTATAGAACTTCCCTAAGAACTCTAATGATTATTATAAGATGATTGTGAGAAATTGGGATGCTAAAAACCCTAAAATTCATGCTCTATTTATATCACAACATTAGGGTATATGGAAGGTCTTCATTAATATCAATCATAATCATTTCCTTGTAACTGCAGGAAAAGTGTGTCGCACAAATAAAATTGTGCGCCGTACTTTGTGTGTTATTAAATTGCATTTATCCCGCCTTCAAGTACGCCGCACTTTGGCACTTTTCATTAACTCTTCTTTTATTTCTCTTCTAGATTCTTCCTTTAACGACGGTTAGTTCTTTTAACATATTTCTATGACACTTTTGGTCCTTCTCGTCATTCTTGGTCCTGAAACAATTATTGTACCAACAAACAACCACAACATGCAGTATTTCACGCATTAACATATATATTTCCCATATTTTCGAAGGATATTTTATGTATATTTGGAGTGTTATCAAATCCCCTATACTTAGCTTATTGCTTGCCCTCAAGCAATCAAACCAAAAACATTTCGGTTTAATAAAACAGATTAACGATCACAAGCATAGATAACGTGACAAAGCAACTCATGAATTTTTATATATAAGATTGTTTTCACGCTCACTCAGTTTAGTAAAATAGATAGTAAACGGAAATCACTCATACGCGCAGTCATGAAATGTTCAAATTACCATAAGCTTGTACAAGAAACTAAACTTCACCGACATGGCGTAAGCACCAAACATAAACATCAAAAGAGGTAAATTTAGTGATATTATTTTTATTTGTTGAAAAGGTTTATAATAAAATCATAATCAATCTTATCCGTAGTGTAACCAACTATTCCTTCACTTCATCACTTTTTTTCTTTCTCTTCTTTTTTTAGAACATCAGCTTATTTTTACCTTATTTTACTTAACATGAGGGAAACTTGCTTTCCCCCATACTTAGAATAAGCACACTATATCAAACGAACTTAGAAGTTTGCAACCTTCGCACTTCATTATAACAGTGATACCAGCATTTATGCTCTTCAATTTGTACGGATAAAATTTCAAATAATTTTATTAAAAAGCTTTTTAAACAAAATTATTGGTTACTTATATTTATATTTTTATCACCTCTTAATCAGTAAAATATTTATAACACGCGAACGTGTTCCTACTGCGGTCTCATAAAGATTTCAAGCACAAGTTCTAGAATTAACAAATCACCGGCACACTCATATAATTTTAAATCGATACCAATGCTCCAGAAAAGGCGACAAACTACAAATACACAGCCGAAACGACGGATGAGACACTTGCAATTGCATTCGAACCTTAACTCGAGAAAGGTAAAGATAAAAATCATCTTAGGTATCAAATATGGATACCTAAATTCTTAAGATTTAATCCTTATAATTTTCTTTTGGGTGGTATAAATATGCTAGTAATGTTATCAATCCAGAGTCAGATTGCTTGTATGTGATCATAAAAATGTTATTTTTTTTAAAATTTTAATTTACTTTATTTTACTTTTCTAGTTTATCCCCCTCATACTTAATATGAACATTGTCCCTAATGTGAAATATTATAGAGAAAGATAAAATGGGAAAGTAAGATAATACTTCTCATTTATGAAGAATTACTTGAATCTTTTCTTTACGTCATTTCCATCTCGAGTCCTTCTCTTTTCTTTTCTTGTTACAAATATAAATAATGCATAGCACACACAAATAATAATAATAATCATAATTAATTAGTAGTAGAAAGTACGATAATATTGTTTTAAATGCCAACAGAGGCATTTTACACACCATAGTAATAATAATAATAATATTGCTTTTAAGGAAATTGTTTTAAACACATACGTGACCCAAAACATGCGGTCACACAACCAACTAGTGTCATCTCGAAACTACTCATCATAATCCTGCTCCTGTTGCTGTTAATGATACTGCGGTGGTGGAGGCTGGTACTACTGATAATACTAATCATATTGTGGCTGAGCATATCCAGGTGGGTTATAGGCTCCCTACAGGTCAACACTGTAAACCCTAGCCATGTGCGCAAATACTCCTGCATACCTGTCCCAATGATACGACTGCCTATAGGACATCCTCTTAATTTCCCCCTGGCGTATCTCCATATTATCATTCTGCGTACAGTCTACATCAATGCTCTCGAAGGTCTAGGAATACCAACTCTCAGTACACCCGACTGTGGATCCTTAGGAATTAGTCTACCCTAAGAGTTGATCTGTAACAACCCGAGTTTAAAGTCAACGTTTATCCCGAGCTATGATAATTATTTTTCTACATAAATGATTTTAATCGTTTATGCTATATGAGGTTTGGTGAAAATTTTTGTTTATTGGGAAATTTCAAGCCGTGATTGAGTTTCTATTTGTTTTTAGCGTCCGTGAAAGTTAGAAAAATTTATATTGTCGCTCCGAGAGCGTGATTATGTTAGTTTTGTATTTTATGGCGTTTCCCTGAGTTTTTGTAAGAACCGTGTTTAAAGGTCGTGTTTTACGCGATTTACGGTTTTATTAAATGTTTTAAAATAAATTTAGTAGGACAGAATAAAAATAATTACGAACGTGGTGTGACCCGAGCTTGTTGGCCGATTTTAAATAAAAGAAACGCCTTTGTACTAATTTTGAAGGACAAATAAGGATGGAGGGACTAAAAGTGTCAAGTGGTCAAACTATTTTCCTATAAATACCACCACACACACATTATAACCTTTTACCAAAAATTTTGTTCTCTCCCTCTCTCTTGCACCTTGTTCGACCGGCCAAGCAAACACACACACAAATCCATTGATTTTCTAACATGCAATACAATACGAATACAAAATATTAATCCTTGTATCGAGACCTACACATCCTACTAAAAATATTGCACATGCATTAAGTTTTGTAGAAATTTGATTTTGGGTTTGTTCTTGAAGTTTTCAAGTAAAAAGGGTGTTTAAAAGAGCTAGATTAGTGTTCTTGAAGGTTGGTTGTATTGAAAAAGGTTTTGGTTTTTTGTTTTGGGTCTCGTCCGAATTCAAACCACCAAGGGGGAAACCATAGTTGATTTTCTTATAGCATTGTGAGCCTTCTAGTTATGTTGTTGTGTTGTTAAATTAATTATATTGCGTATTGTATGGTTATTGCTAGATATTCAATTGCGAAAAGTTATTGATAGAGTATTTGGTTATTGATCAAAGTTTGATGGTTTTGGTACGCTTAAATAGGCTAGTTAAAAATGTTTTGATAGTTGGTTTAAGTCAAAAATGTCATTTTAATAGGTTTTGAGTTGACCAAGTCTGACCAGAAAGTTTGACCACCTCGTAACGAGTGAAGAAATTTTTGAAAGTTGTTTTTGATAATGAAAAGTGATAGTGTTCGCCTTTAGCTACGTTTCGCTAGGTGGATCGTCACGTAACTCTTAATAACGAACGTTTTATGACCAAGTCAAGTTTGGTTATTTTGGGGTAAAAGTCAACTACGAAGTTTGCCTTTTGAAAGTCAAACTTTGCGTAAACTTTTGAATATGGTTTGTACTGAGCAATGGGTTTATAATGCTAGTTAATTGATGACGAAATATGAAGTTCGGATTATATTATCCTTACTTTCGGCAACTTTCTAAAAATTGAAACTTTATGGAAAACATTGTGATATTGTTAGTGCGTCAAAGTGAAATGTTTTGCGTCGCACTTGGAGATTGTAGTATATGATTGTATATACGTAATAGTGATATGTATATAGATGCAAGTATGCATTATATGAGTTATTATACTTTTAGTCACGTACCGCTATATATGTATTATATAGGTCGCGGTCTTGATGATCCATAAACGTTTTCTCCTAGGAAAATCCTTCCAAGACTTGATGTTGGGTCCATAATTCTTATAAAATAAAACAACATTAGAACAACCATTAGTGGGTTAGTTAAAACAGATCATAGTAGCTTTTTACACTTACACATTATCAATAAACATGAAGAAAAAAGCATTCTGTTTAGTTCCAAAAAGGGAAGTGTGGCGCACCTTGAAGAAAGTGCGGCGTACTTTCTGAGTTTTTCCAAAATTCTTTGTGATTTTTCAAAAAAACTGGCGCACTTTGAGGTAAGTGCGTCGTACTTTTAAAACAATTAGTTTTTAAATTTTTAAAATTTTTTATTTTAGTATTTTTTTTATATTTCTTATTTTCATAATATCTATTAAGCATAGCAAATATCAAGTTTTTAAACATAGTAATTATCATATAATTTTTAAATCTATTAAAGTTTTTGTTTTTATTTTTTATTTTGCAAGTAGTCAAAGCAATATTTAACAATTAAGAAATACATGTAGGCATTCAGAATTTTAAACAAATAAGCTATGAAGTAGTTCTTTTTGAATTTTCTCATTTTAATGTACAAATCATGATAATACAAGATTTTGACAATTACGAATATTAGGAATAAATTCCACATTTTTAAATGGTCAAATTACAGTTTATGTGGTTTTGGGGTTTTGGTATTGATGTTCCTCTTCTCTTTTTGAAAACTGGTTCTGTTTGTGAAAAATGCAGGAAGTGCGACGTACTTGGTATAAGTATGGCGTACTTTCTGTAATTGCAGAAAAAATTGGCGCACAATGGTTTGTGTGGCGCACTTTCTGAAGAAAATTGGTTCAGTTTGCTAGAAAACAGTATGGCAATTTTTGAAAATTTGGTTTGTAACACAATAATGACTAATTCTAGAATGATTTCGATCCCTGGCAACGGCGCCAAAAACTTTGATGTGTTATGAAAGCTTTAAATTTATAGTTCTAGTTTTATCCGATTTCCAACTAACACACGGGTAAAGTATAAACCCCCGTTTATAGTATAGGTTAAGGGTAAGACCATGTCGTTCCACGGGATTAGTAATTCTTAAAAGGGTCGATTATATTACGAAAAAGGTTTATCTTATAGACTATCACGATCTAAAGATCTTAAGGTATTTCAAGATTAAAAGTAATATTTATTTGGACTTAGAACAATGATCATGAACGAGCAAATAATCAAGCAACATGAATTTAAGCATAAAAGCAAGAAAAGATCGGTAATCATTCATACAATTAACTATTTCATATATTAGAAGAATCCTTTCGGTCTTTAATCTTTAATATATAAAATGAATTAAGATTGATTCAAGTATGAATATGATAATGATAAGTTCCCCTAATAAAGTTCGTTAGACATATGATCAAGTGTTAAACATCTTAATTTCTGAGTTGATAAATATTTCACTAGTTAATTCTTACAAAACTAGTATCGAATTGTCATAGATAAACAATGCGAAATATAGACATATTGATAGAATCTTTCGACCTATCTCCAACAAGTATGAATAATCAAACATCAACAAGTTACCGGATATTTAAACATCGAATTCATTATCATCACATTCATAAGCATAATATCACAACTTGTTCATAACATCGATCATGATAGCCCAAATAAATATAAGTCACTACTCTATATTCATAGCAACAAAACACATAACAATCATCATAGATTCAGAAAACATGATAACCAATGGAAATAACGTGTTTATACCGATTCAACAAGCAAATGATATGGCTTATTACAAGAACTTTCTTCGATCCAAACACTAGTTACTCGGAATTTCTACTAGCAACACTACTCCTTCACCACCTCTGGCCTGAATTTCGTACCTCCAGTGTGATTACAACCTGGAAACTATGAAGATTCAGAGAATACTTCAAGTTTCCCAAGAACAACTTCTAACTTTACTAGAAAACTTCCCTAAGAACTCTAATGATTATTATAAGATGATTGTGAGAAATTAGGATGCTAAAAACACTGAAATTCGTGATCTATTTATAGCACAAGATTAAGGTATATGGAAGGTCTCCATTAATATCAATCATAATCATTTCCTAGTAACTGCAGGAAAAGTGCGCCGCACAAATAAAATTATGCGTCGTACTTTGTGTGTTATTAAATTGCATTTATCTCGCCTTCAAGTACGCCGCACTTGGGGTAAGTGCGCCGCACTTTGGCACTTTTCATTACTTCATCATTTATTTCTCTTCTAGATTCTTCCTTTAATGACCGTTAGTGCTTGTAACGGATTTCTATGACACTTTTGGTACTTCTCGTCATTCTTGGTACTGAAAAAATTATTGTACCAACAAACAACCAAAATTTGCAATATTTAATGCTTTAACATATATATTTCACATATTTTTGAAGGATATTTTATGTATATTTAGAGTGTTATCAGCAGGCCTAGAAGCTAGCGTAAGTGTTATGCCTTACTCAATCTTTACCAACCTAGGTCTTGGTGAATTAGATCCTACTAAACTGATAGTTGACTTGGCTGATAGAACAATAAAACATCCCAAGGGTATAGCTGAAAACGTATTAGTAGGTATCGATAAATTTGTCTTCCCAGTAGACTTTTTATTTATAGATATGCCCGAGGATATCAAAGTCCCCTTGATCCTCGAAAGACCATTCTTGTCTACTGCTCATGCTAAGATTGATGTGTTTAAGAGAAAAATTACTTTAAAAGTAAGGAATGACAAAATTGTGTTTAAAAGTGATAAACCTACTAGTAATATAATCAAGAGAGTTTATGCGTTAGGACTAATGGAAAGAATGGAACTTGATTTGGAAGCAAGGCTAATGGGAGAAGCTTTAATTTTGAATAGATCACTTGACCTGACTTATGGAGACTATATCGAACCAAATGATCTAGATGAACCATTAGAGCTTAAGATAAATCAAGTAGAAGAATTAGGTCCAACAATTAAGGATGGTGAAGTAATTGATAAACCTATGATTGAGGTAACTAAAACTAGGAATAATAATGAAGAGATTGAGGTAATTGATGAATACCCTAGTTTTTGTGATGTTGATAGGAAGATCCATACTGATTGTGCTTATAACTTGCAATTTTCATGCATGATAGGTTTTGAACATGTCAATGCCAACTTTTTCCCAATTTTATCAATCAATATTATGTCTAAAAAGTTCTATAATTCTATAATGAAAGATAAAATGGAATATGGGGGAATATGTTATGAAAGCCTTTATTAATGTGCCTATTTTTGTTGAAAATTTTTCTGTTGTGACCAATTTTGCAATAGTTGAAGATATGGATGCTTACCGAGATCAAGGAATGGGTGATGTGATAGTTGGAAAACTGTTTTGTAGAGAAATGTTTGTCAAGGCAAAGCGGTTTGATGGAATGATTACCATTTACAATGGTAACAATGATGTGACTTATCAGATGGCGCGATCACATCCGAGGTTTAAACACGTAACTAATGCACAATGTAACAAGATGCGACCATTACTGAAGATAAGTGCACGTGACCAGCTGAGTGGAATCTCGTACCCGTATCAAAATCTTAAAAGTTTCTATAAAGGAGTCTTGAACTTAGAACCCAAATACATAAAGGATGCGAAGATGGAAGAATGGCTCATATGTGGACACGTGAGCGTGCACGAGATGGAGTAAAGTGCTAAAGACAAGTCTAACTTAAAGACTTTGATGTCAGCAAAAGTACTTGTCGGGAGACAAACCGATATGTACTTTAATTTTTTTATCAAGTTTGTCTTCCCAGACTACCGATACGGAGTATCCAACCTCAATGGATACGGCGTATCAACTTTCTGGATGTTATTCAGTCTTTATTTTTATGAACATTAAAACTTTATTGTCAGTTTAGTCTATACGACGTATTGATTAAATGAATACAGCATATTAGGCGACTGACCCGTATCCATATACTTTCTACAGGTCTCAATACGGCGTATCCTGGTTTATGGATACGGTGTATCGACTTCCTGTAGCATTTTATGTTTTTATTTTGTTTTCTAACCAACCGAATACACGAAGATAGGATTTGAAATTGTTATCCTATGCTTAATACAAGACCTTCTAAACGAAAAGACGAATTTGGTCGACTGCTTATTTTATGGAATTCATGTGTGTTATAGTCATGTTGATATCCAAACGCACTTACAACATAATTATCGCTCATTAACGTAACATGGAGGATCATACCAAGCAAATCCCAAGGGAGTTTCTCTTTCTAATTCTTTAAATTCCTGTTTCTAATGTTATATTTATACAACGACGTCGTTGTATATTTTAAGTGGGGGGAGGAGAATTTGAACACTTACTTGTCCATATCTTTACATCAATATGCCTAATTTATATCAAAATTAAAAAAATTAGCATATTTTTGTGAAATTATTAGACGCATGACCCCGCACACATAACCCTTGTTAGATATTGTGAGAATTTAGCCTTATTCGTTTCTTAATATTTACTCAAATTCCACAAAAATATGAATGTTCCGGTGACTGTAGTAAACTTTAGAACTTTGCTTGGTATATCTATTCAAGACTACAATAATAAGCATTATTTTTAATAGTTGGAGTGACATTTTTAAACTGGTAAATTTATAGGATTAAACCAACAAGCCTATACATGTTGTGACATTAACTAAGTACACTGGTTAGTTAACCCCTGTATAAACCCTTTTTGTTTACTCTCATTTTTAGAGTAACATACCCCTAGAAAACCTAACCATTCCTTACACCAAATTTTGTTTCGTTACACCTTTACACCTTAGCCTACCCTATTAGATTAAGTCCTTAATCAGTTGCTAGTTGCTTTTGTGTAAAGTAATGTATTTCTTGTGTCGCAATGCAAATTTTCTATCTACGATATGGTCGGAAATTGCACAATGCAATTGGGCAAGTGTCGATTTTCTTTTTTTTTGGTAAAGGGTTTCCCCGGTAAATTTTATTATGCCAAAATACAGTTAAGTACAAAGGATGAGGGTGAGTCTCACATCACCGCCCGTTACATGGGCAAACAACTTCCTTTAAGAAAGGAACACAACTAGAAAGGACCTATAAGAGAAACAATAATACACGAAAACTATTTCTTCCTACGACCACTAACTGTAATATCCAATTTATCACAAATAGCTTGAAACTTTTCAGGGATATCCTGACCTTCATACATATCATCGTAAGGATTGTATCTATAGTTACCATTCTCTTAAGATTCTGTCCATTGCTCAAGTAAACTCTGTGTACCATAGCCATCATTTTTAGCCAGAAACTTAGCCATGTCATTATCAACATATGCAACCTCATCCTCACTATCATAATCACATGAAGAAGCAACCTTTTATAATGGTTTATCGTCATTGTTGTACCACCCCCATCCAACGGACATTGGATTGCGCAACGGAAGTTAGCAATTGGGCGTTACTAAATAGCACCATTCACCAAGATAATAGAAAACGACCCAAATGAGACGTTTAACAAACATGTGTTCCAT